>CM034152.1:652486011-652739067 GCA_019776745.2 Taxus chinensis
ACCCTATGCATTCTTTGTTTCCTTCTTCCATTGATATCGGAAGAACAACTTGAATTGATTTGATAGAGATGTGACCCTCAAGAAGGGGGGTTAAAGAAACTTTTATTACTAAATCAATTCCCTGAATAAAAGACTATGGGGATAACTACTTTGTATTGTTTGAAGAAACTTCCATGATAGGTGAATACACATGCATGGGACGCTAGATTCCATAGCCGGATCTGTCTGGGGATCGATTGTTAGATGCTCTGGTAAAGAATCTTTCCACCATGAAGGGTTGGTATTCCATTTGGAATGTTCACAATCTTTTGTGATATGACCAGTTTTGAAATAGATCTGACATCTCAAAGCAAGTCCTCCATAGTCTATCCTATGTACCAAAAGTCTTTCACCAATCTAAAGATTAATTTATCTTAAAAATGGGAGTTGCATCTAAATGTATATTGGTCATCAATATTGATATTTTTAAAAATATGTATTGATTGTAAAACAATTTTTTTTTTTTATTTATGTTTTAAAACATTGAATCTTTGAAAAAGACACTTTTAGAAGAAAATGATATTGCAAATGAATTCATTGGTACTTTGAAGACCTTTCTAACCTCGTTTCATATCTCATCTCTGTCACAAATACATCTCTCTTACAACACTATATGTGTCTCTAATTTCTATGGTTTTAATTCAATATAAGAGCAATGTATTGCCCACTCCTCTTCAACATTGATCTTACTAGGATTTTTTCTTACTTTGCATTGGAGATCTAGTCCTTGTATAATATTTGATCATTAAACTTTAGTATATGGAAATAACTATATTTCATTAGTATTTTTCTAGACATTATAGATATTTTTATTTCGGATATGTGTTGACGTATAGTTTGATTTATATGCATGGACGAACATTACAGTATTGATGATGATCTAGGGTTACTACCTTCTATATGTACTGACACATTGGATTTGATACATAATTTTTGTAGACGTTCTAGCTAGTCTTGTGATCCTATTATTGATAGACGAAATGATAGA
Source organism: Taxus chinensis (assembly GCA_019776745.2). Classification (NCBI taxonomy): domain Eukaryota; kingdom Viridiplantae; phylum Streptophyta; class Pinopsida; order Cupressales; family Taxaceae; genus Taxus; species Taxus chinensis. Next base: position 652,487,039 of record CM034152.1, read on the forward strand.
ATTGAAATATTTTGAAATTGTGAACAATTGGTGAAATGGCTTGATTTTAGTGATTTTAGTGTCCACTCCTCTTCGACATTATTTTCATTATGTTGATATTACTATTGGACTGATACTTAGGCATTTTGATTATGATACATTGATTCGTAGATGATAGACTATGCAGATATTTGGACTATTGACATGTTGTGATTCATATTTTGATTATGATACACTAGATGACATTGGTACAGACAATTTGATATATGTTGATTTGCACTATTTGGATTTTATACTGACATATTATACTGTAGATGTTCTTAGCAGAAATATAAACTCATAGATGTAGAATCTAATTATTTTATATGTTGATAGATGATGGAATTACTTAATTTTTTATAACAATTATCGCTTTCTATGTAGATGTATTATTTCTCGATGTTGTTGATGGGGTCGTGAGGCCAAAGAGGTATTATGTTTGTGTTGCAGGGATATTTTATCATATACATTTAAAGGGGATAGGGGACGAACCACAGAAGGATGTCGGGTGTTGTGCAACATGGCCAAATTTGACAAATGTGTCTTATGTTTATGTGGTGTTTTTGCATGCATAGATAGGAGGTTTTCAATGGGGGGTGACCTCACATGTGTGGTCATGGGGTGAAATTTTTTCCCTTTCTTTCAGTTTTAGGTGTGATTTATTTTGTGTAATATGTATTTAATTATTGGAAATTATAGTCACTTTATTAGCAGTTGTTAATGTGTCTTGATTAGCTTATCCAAATTAATTGTTAACTAAAATAAGGAAGTGACAATTGGATAATTATGAGGGTAGATGGTCATTGACATCTTGTGGATGTAAGTTGGATTTGTGTTGGTTTTTGTGTTGTGTACTCTTCCCCAACTTCAAAATTTGGTGTTTTTGCATGCCTATGTAAGAGGTTTCCTAGGGGGTGATGTCATATGATTGGCCATGAGGTGAAATGTTTTCCCTTTATTCTAATTTTTTGTGTGCTTTATTTTTTGTTATATGTATTTAATTATTGGAAATTATAGTCACTTTATTAATACTTATTAATGTGTCTTAAGTACCCAATCCAACTTAATTGTTAACTAAAATAAGGATGTGACAATTGGATAATTATGAGGGTAAATGGTCCTTGAAATCTTGTGGATGTAAGTTGGATTTGTGTTGGTTTTCATTTGTGTACTCTTTATCAACTACCAGATTTGGATTTTTACTTGGGAGGCTTTTTTCAAAGTTTGTGGGACAAGCTAAGCTTGTCCCATACATATTAAATTAACCAAACAACCATACCTATGATATGGTGAACTAATTTGAGACTTATCTATGAATTTTTTAGTGTAAAAGTCAAAATAATTGCACGTTCTTACTTACCGCAATTAACTTTTCCTTGGCAGACTTGGTGTGCAAGTTTGAGTGTCATATGGGCTTTTCATAAGTCTGACATATTCATTTATTATCTTGGGCATGGTGTTTGACTTGAGTGTTGTAATGGTGGGGTTACTTGTTCATTTTATTTCTTTTGCACTTTTGGAGTGGTCTTGGTTTGAAGGTGTCAAAAATCATGTGGAGTGAAGAATCTTGGAAGCTTGATGCTGAGGTAGGATCTCCACCTTTTTTGTTTTCTTTTTTGTGTTTGTAGATGTGCATATTGTGCTTATTAAGTATTATATGAGTCTTGTGAATGTGTTTTTGTGTGGTTCGGTAGTTTTCCTTAAGAAGGGAGTGGGAGATGGAAGTATGAGACCATTGGGGAGTGAAAAGGGAGTTTTGAGGCATGCATTTTTTAGGGAGTGTGATTGGGAGTTTCACCTATAGGGAGTGAAAAGAAAAACATGGACATAATTTTTCATACTTGCATGGGAAGAGATAAGGATGTTTTATTGTTTGTATTGTGCACATGTTGGCTTTTGGTGAAACTAATACTTCATTTGGGAGGTGAAAAGAGGTGGTTTCTATATTACTTACTCGATATGGTTTGATATCAAACTGATCTATTGTTTGACAAAGTTGTAAGTATTTTTGAGTATGCCAGTTTAGATGTGTGGATTGTTTTGGATTCTATGTTTTTTTGTGGAAGTCGTGCTTGTAAAAAGTTATCAAATGTTGCTTAAGATCTCTCATTGTTATTTGGTTTGGGATTGGGGGACAATAAGGGGATGGCTTCTCATCTTATTGGATTAAAGGTTGGATGGAGAGCTTCTCCTATTCCCCCTTCCTTTGTATTGTGATCCTAGATTTTGAAATATTAAAGAATGTAAGATTGAAACTACAAGTTGGGAGAAGACATACAATGAAGACTTGTGTTTTGGCCTTATTGAAAATATCTATGTTGTATTTATCATATTATTATTTCAACTTTGAGTGGAAGTTTGTAACATTTGTATGATTGAAGGAAAGCTGTAATATTTTGTTTATTCCAATTTGAAATGAGCTAGTGAATGTAAACAGATCTCTTAGTTGCTTACCTGGTTGGAAAGGATTAGTATTAGTGAAAGAAAAGGATTTGAAGTCATTACATTATAAAAGAATGATATTGCAAACTGGTAGTTTCCATAGTTATATTGTAATATTATAGTGTAAGGAAAGCTTAAGTGTATAGTTGTTTGAAATGAAACTCTCATAAATTTGTATGTATTTAAAGTTGTAATTAATATACATGTATATTTTGAAAATAACAAGGATGTATTGAAAGGAAGTGTGTTGAATTATTTTTGTTTTTTGTTGGCAACATTGACCATATGAAAGAGAATGAATTGTAGTAATGTTATATTCATTTTTACATTTTATTGAAAATGAAGGAATAGAGATTGAGTTGATGTTTTGTATGTGGAATTAAAATACTAGATATACTATAACTTTACGAACCAATGAATGGAAGAAACCCTCATTAAAATTAATATTGCATAAAAAATCAACTTTAGAAGAAACAAAACTATGAAAATATTATACTTTTGAAGGTTCTTTTCTCAAGGAACAGAACGGCAACCCTTTATAGAGAGGAGGTTTCAAAACAGCCACCCAAAATATAGCGGTAGTCGATGAACCACCCCCTAGGAATGGCAGCGATCACAGGACCATCAGCCTGTGTAGGGTGGTGGTTTTCTCACTTTTGACAGAAAAATACAATTTCATCTGTCAGAAGCCCTATTTTAAAATTAAGTAACATCTAAGCTTAAAACCACAACAAGGAACCAATTACATTTAAAATTTCAAGCCTTCCAATCCCGTTTTTGACACCTAAATGTGTAAAAGTCATTAATTTAAAAGATATGGGATTTTCCCCAATAGTTAAACTCAAAAACAAGAAAATGATTTTATTAAATAACAAAATAGATCCATGGGTAGGAATCTCTACATTTAACAATGGGCAACATTACAATGGAAAATATTTACAACTAATATCAAGAGAAATTTTTCCATGGTTTCTCTTCTTGCTCTCATGGTTCCTCCTCATCCTCCTCTTCTAAATATTGCGAACAAGAAAATAGAAAATGGGGTTGTTTGGGGAAAATATGAGTTAAAAAGAGAACCATATGAAAATTTAGGGAAACCTAAATCTAAGGGCTAGGATAGATTCAATCCTATGACCCAAATCAAACCCTACCTCACTTAAGTGGGAAGGAATTTTGTAGGAATGTAAATTTTTAAATAAAGGAAAGAACATGGATAATGGGGTGAATGGGGTTAATTAGTGGCTAGGTAAAATAATTAAACCTTGAGTTAGAAAATAAGGTAACCTAGGTGCTTGATAACTAATTTAACTAACGGATCTTAGTATATGCCTTAAACTATTTATTTAGCATAGGAAGTAAAATTAGAATATATAAATATTTCTTTAATTACATTGTTCGCAAGCTTGTGTAGAAAGTCTCTAACAGAGAAATTTATTAATTGTGAAAAGGCCCAACCTTGCAAACACATACACAAAAAAAATTATACCATAAACTGGACTATTAATTTATTCACTCTCTTTGTTTTGAAAGTTGAAAATTGTGGGTGTTACACTTGGTATCATAGTCGTGGGTTCAACTCTTGGACTCTGGGAACACTTGGAAAAATGAAACAAAAAAAAGAAAAACCTAGCGCAACTCTAAACCTAGAACACACAACATTACACAACTTTCTAAAATGTAAGAAACTTAGAAAACTGAAACTAAGCGTAGATGATGATATACTAACTCATGTATTTGTCTTTACAGAAGGTGCAGAATAGACAAGGGGTCCTTTCATGTGGGCCTAGATCTACCACCCCCAGATCAGGAAACAACAATGATATTTCCTTAGATAATTCATACACTACATGATGTTAATATTGCTTTACGCATAGGATTTTTACGAGGCTGACCTATAAGACAAGATGGAGAGCCATCAATAAGGGCTCTTGCACTACCACGTCATAGTGGTGAGGATAGGGTAGAGAATTACCATGTGGATTCGGTTAGACATGAGTCACTACATATAGAGCGCAAAGATATAACTTTGGGACACATAAATAGATCTAGGAGCCCTAAGACGATGGATGTTCATGCAGAGAGACCTAGGGGATGATAATCATTAGTGGAAGATGACATCAGAGAGATTATGAGCTTACACCCACCACATTTTTTTGGGGACACGGGAGGATTTCAGGTTGAGGCATGGTTTGCTAGCTTTAGTGGATGCTTCAAGCTATGTCCTTATACTAACAACACAAAACCTCGTGTTACTACCACCTTCTGAGAGACAGATTCAGATTTTGGTGGAGGAATAAGGAGAAGAAGATCCATGAATATTCTAAGAAATCCACTTAGGAGCTCTTTAAAGAATGCTTCAGGAGTAGATATATATCCTTTAGATTCATCCAATAGCAGATCGATGAGTTTAATGATCTATGACAGGCTTCCATTAAATTGGCAGAGTATAAGGGTCAGTTTTTAGATCTTCTTCAGCATGTGGACTACATGCAGGAAGAACAAGTTAGAGTTCATAAGCTCATCAGGGGCCTAAACTTAGAATTGGGTGGGGTAGTATGCATTCATTACCCAAAGACACTATCAGATGTCATGGAGAAAGCCTATATTGCAAAAGAAACTAGGTGAAAACTCATAAGGGTCATGACAAACTGAGGAGCCGCATACAACAATTACAAGATAGTAGGTTAAGGGGATTATCTCCTCCTCGTGGCAGACACACTTCAACACAATCCTCATTTAGGCCTCCTCCTAAGAAGCAACAACAAACTCAACCACCCTTTAGACATCCACAACTCCATGATGCTCATAGAGGGTGTAGTATGGGACATCCAGCTGGGGGACCCAAAAGGACATAGGCTCAACCCCGAGCATAGTCAGTAGGAGTACATCCACCACAACACCCACAAAGATCTATGGTAGGAACATCATGTTCTACAACATGGACTACCAGGAAACTTGGAGGATTATCTGCTCAGTCGAGAGGACCAGGTAGTTGTTATGGGTGTCGTGAAGATGGTCATAATTAGAGAGAGTACCCTTTTAACCTTGCTAATAAGGGTAACGCACCGGTTTATGAACCTACTATTGGTGACATGCCCAGGAGCCATAAGATCTATGCTATGGTCAAGAACCACCAGGAAGAGCACCAGGGAACAATTATTGATACCATAGGTAGCATTGGTGTACTTATACCCCTATCTTATTTGATTCAAGCTCATTAGATTATTTCATTTCTCAATCTTTAGTAGATCGATGCAATATAGTGACAGTTAGGCAAGGCCTTAGTCAGGATGTTGAGATGGATTCTGGAGTAAAAATCTCAATAGAATCCTTAGTTAAGGAGTTTGGAGTGGAGCTAGGACCCGACACCATGAATTTAGATCTTCGTGTCCTTCCCTTGGGTTCATATGGAGTTACCTTGGGCATGAATTGGTTGTCTATGCATAAAGATAGAGCTGATTATAAAAGCAAGGTTATATCTTATGAAAATGATTTGGGAGTGGAGTCAGTGATTGTTGGAGTCAAGAGACCCATCTCTATTTGCACCATATCCGCTATGCAACTGAAGTGATGTGCGTTATGGAATTTTTAGTTATTTCCCATTACTGTTAGTGACTGATCATAGGATGAGACTCATTAAAATTCACTTGATCACTGTCCTAGTGAGTTGTCAGAGTTACCTCGCCCACATGAGATCAAATTTTGAATTGATTTTGTTCCAGGAAAGGAGCCTATGTCACACACACTATATAGGATGACCACACCTAAGCTATGTGAGCTCAAGTTGCAGTTGGAGGGCCTTATTGAGAAAGGCCTAATCCATCTTTTTATATCTCCATGGGGTGCACCAGTGATCTTTGTGAAGAAAAAGGAAGGATCTCTACGTTTGTGTGTGGACTATAGGCAACTGAACAAAGTAACGATTAAAAATCGTTACCCCCTTCCTATGATAGATGATTTACTTTATCATATGGAGGGGTCCACCACATTTTCTAAGATCGAACTTAAGTCAGGTTATCATCAGTTGAGGATTACGTAGGAAGATATCCACAAGACAACTTTCTGCATTAGATATGGTCATTATGAGTTCATGATGGTACCTTTTGGTCTGAAGAACGCCCCTCCATTATTCATGAGTTTGATGAATGGGGTGTTATGGATGTTTCTACATCACTTCGTTCTCATGTTACTTGATAATATTATAATTTACTCAAGTACACATGAGGAGAATGATGAGCACCTTCCATAGGTTCTGCAGTGTCTTTGGGAGCACTAGCTATACAGGAATATGGAGAAGTGCACCTTTTTCAAGTCAGGCGTTCAGTACTTTGGTCACATCATTTTTGGAAAAGATATCGCAGTTGATCCTTCAAATATTAGAGTTGTTATGGATTACCCTGCATAACACAATGTGACTGACGTGTGTAGTTTCATGGGGTTAGAGGGTTACTATAGGATATTTATCTAAGACTTATCTTGAATTTTGCACCCCATCACTTTCCTTCAGCGGAAAGGGAAGTAGTTTGTTTAGTACAATGGATGTGATAAGGACTTCATTACACTGAAGGGGTGCCTTACGAAAACACTAATTCTTGAAGTGTGAGATCTTCAGATGGATTTATTTATATGTACAGATGCTTACTTGGTAGGATTAGGTGGTGTTTTGATGAAGGAGGGATTTTTGGTTTCTTTTGAGTCTCACAAACTAAAGGATTACGAGCTCAATTATCCAACTCATGACCTTGAGCTTTCAGCAATATTGCATCCTTTGGTGTGTTGGCGTCACTTCCTTCTTAGCAGGAGGTTTATTCTCAGGATAGACCATGTGAGGTTACATCACCTCTTCATGCAACCCAATCTCAATGCTCATTAGTGGTGTTTGATGTAGTTTCTATGTGATTAAAACATGGAGATAGAGAAATTGAAGGGGAAGGGGAATGTGGTTGTAGACTCTCTGAGTAGATAGTGACATTTGGTTATGGCTAATTTAGTGGGTACAAATTTGTAGAGTAGGATTCTATGACATCTTCCACATGACAACTTCTACTTTGCAGCTAGATCAGAGATTGAGTCTTAGATACCTATTGAGGGGAAGTTTGATGGTTTTGCATTAGATTCAAATGGACGTATTAGATAGATAGGTTAGATCTATGTTCCTAGGGATGGAGGTTTGTGATAGGATATCTTGGTAGAGACTCATTGTGGACATTATTTAGCCCATCCAAGGGTAAAGAAGATGCATGCCACCTTCAGATAACTTTACCATTGGAGATACCTTCATAGAGATGTAGCTCAGTTTGTGTCACATTGTTTAGAGTGTCAGAGGGTGAAAACCGAGCATCAGCATCCAGTTAGCCTTCTCTACCTACATGTTATACCAAAGTGGAAATGGGAAACCATCTCCATGGATTTCTTAATATGGGTACCGATGTCGAGATACCAATATGATGCCATCATGGTCACAGTGCATAGATTGAAGAAAGAGGCCCATTTTTCCTGTGAAGACCAGCTATATAGCTAGTACAATGGCACAAACATACTTAGATGATATTTTCAGACTACACGAGATTGTGTCAAAGATTTTCTATGACCGCAATCCCTTATACACCTCTCATTTTTGGACTATCATCCAGCATGCCATTAGGACGAGTATTAACTTCATTACAACTTATAATTCAAAGACATATGGATGGATATAGTGGGTGAATCAGATTTTAGATGACATGCGTCGGATGTACGTTATGGACCATTAATCGAGGTGGGAGGACTATTTGTACCTAGTGGAGTTTTCTTATGACAAAAATTTCATAGTTGCATTGGTATGGCTCCATTTTAGGAACTTTGTGATAGAGAGTGTTGGACAGCACTAGGTTAGGACAAATTGGAGGATAAAGTATCTCTTGGGCCAAATTTATTATAGGATATGGAGTAGAAGGTTTTTTTGATCAGGAAAAGACTTCAGGAGGCACAGGATGGATAGAAGAAATATGCATATCAGAAGAGAGTTGATCATAGCTATGAGGTGGGCATCATGGTGTTTCTTCATGTCAAACCTCATAAGAGCCCTATCCATTATGGAAAATTCTCTAAGTTATCTCCTAGATTCATAGGTCAAGATCTTGGATTGGATCGGTCCCTTAGCTTATCATCTAGCCTTTCCACCCATATTCTCTAACATGCATGATGTATTTCATGTTTCTCTTCTTAGGAGATGCACTCCATATCCCTCTCATGTATTGGATTGGACTGAATTATAGGTGCAGGAGTAGTGGAAGGTGAGTATGGATCCCATGTGCATCATAGAGCATAGGACCCTTGGACTTCGAGGCCACGTGATTGATGAGGTGAAAGTCTAATGGGATATGTATGATGAGACTGTAGCCACATGGGAAGATGCTACTTTGTTACGAACCAATTTCATCACCTACTTCAGTGACTTCCAGGAGAAATTCCAGTCTAAGGGGAGGGGGATTTAGTGCCCACTCCTCTTTGACACTATTTTAATTATGTTTATATTACTTTTCACTGATACTTAGACATTTTTATTATGATACATTGATCAGTAGATGATAGACTATGCCGATATTTACACTATTGACATGTTGTGATTCCCATTTTGATTATGATACACTAGATGACATCAGTAGACAATGTTGGTGCTCATATTAGTCTCACCCCATTTGCTATTGAAATCTCTTAGTTTATGACCTCTATCAAAATTTCATCTCCCCGTGTTGTGCTTGAAAAAACTCTTTCCTCTCATTATGTTGCCGCAATCAATCCTTTCTTGGGCCGAGGATCACATATGGATCCATAGTTGATTCCTCATTTCTCTGTTCATCTAAAAAGTCTATAAATTGAGTGTAAAAAATCAGGTTGTCCCATTCTTTACGTTTTTAGATAGTTAGGAATTGATGTCCCTGTCATTTGTTTCCCAAATACTTGAAGAAAATGAATGGATGTACCTCGAGGGAATATGTTTGAACCTTGTAACATTTCTAAATTCTTTGTCCTTAGAGAGAATTCCATCTTTGAGCTCAAATGGTCATTTTTCTACATTTTATGGTTTGATAGGTGTTTCTCCCATTCAAATTTATGATTTTTCCTTAAAGTTGCCTCGGGGGGGACATGTGGAGGACTCTGCTCCTTTTCTCGGACTTAGAAAATTTTTTATACAACCACTATAGTTTTTGGTGCGATAGGGACACATGGAGGGACCGTGCATGTTTGAGACCGGACCTTGAGTTTTGTTTATGAGAAGTGCCAAGAGGACACTTGGAAGCTTCCGCTTACTTTGCCTTTTGCTTGAAATTTTCAATAGTTAAAGGGAACTTCCTCAGACCCTGGACAAATGAAATCTTCCACTGAGCTTTCAACATTTAAAACAAATTCTGTTGGGTTATGACACGTGGTGAGCCCGTACTCATTTAGGGTGTCTACTTTTGGGGACCATCTCAGGATGCACCATTGAGATGCGTGGCAGTTTAAAAGTCAGAAAGGTGGGGAAGTGAACCATCAGAGGCATCTTGGGTTTTTTTCCTTTTGTTATCAAAAGGGTAGTCAAAATTGGCTTTGAAAATTTAGAAAGGAGGGGAAACTGTCCATCGGGGGAAACTTAGGTTTTTTGACTTTTTTCATCAAGAGGGTTAAGATCATCAAAATGGCCCACAAGCCCGACAAAGTTTAAGTCAAAATTTTATTTGAAGGTCAACGGCGGAGGTGTGGACTTCCAGGGGAAATTTGAAAAAATTTCCTTTCGCAAAAAAAGGGGGTTAAAGTATAAACAGAAAGTTCCTTTCAACTGGGACCCACATTGGGACATATGTCAGGACCATTTGTTAAAGGTGGAGGGGCGGAGAAAAATGAGAAAGTTTTACATTTTTTCATAAAGTTATAAAAAGAAAAAGGGAACCCCCAGGCCTGTTTTAAAATTGGATCTTCCACGTGCACAATCCAAACTCAAAATAGATACCAACGACAGTTGTGCATCTGTATCTGATTTTTCCACCATTTTTAGTCAAAAGCTCCTAGAGATGCGAGTCTTCATAATTTCTTGATGTATCGTACATGCCAAAAAGAGAGGAGAATAAATTTGATATCTCGGTTTGGTGAGGAAGATCTTAAGAAGTATTTTTCCATTCAAATTTGATCTAACTATCGGGTCTAATTTGATCTTCTAATTTTTCCCTCCTTGGCACACAAAGAACCATATTTGAAAGATTAGCTGTGGAAGTAGTTGGTGTAGGAGATGAAGAGTGATCTACCAGATGAAAGAGTTGAATGTTGAGATATTTGAAGAGATATGCCTCCCTGAGCACCTGACACCTTTTTTGCAAATATGATTATGGGAATCATGATCGAGATCATAAAAAGCACTGCTACATTGAATGTTTTGTTTCTTGGAGGGAATTTTTTTTGTAAAATTATATAAATTGTATGAATTTTTTGTGCAAAGGGTTGCAGTGTTAGAGGTCAGAGAAAAATCCAAAGAGGAAAATTTGACAGAGACCATCTTTTTGAGAAGCCATTTGAGGAACCTGTTTATTTATTTTATGTTAAATTTTATCATGTCAAGGTGGTTGCAAGTGTACAACCATTGAAAATATTTGATATTGTTGTAGAAACTCTCCCCTGCTGATAAGTTTAACCAAATTTGAGTAAATTTGTGTTGACTATGAGTAAAATCGTGTCTATTTTTTATCGCAGAATATATGCGAATAGTTTTTCTTATTCCTATTACAATCTTGTATCAAAATCCATCTCAATCACATAGATCTCAATTTTTGTGATAGTTTACTAGCTTCTGCAGTTTAATTTTTTAGAAGAGCTTTCATCTGGGAATGAAATAAACAATTTAAAATCACTTTTCTTTCATCTGTTGACAAGGATTGTTTGTAAGCCTCTTGATGTACCTCATGCATGATTTGATCTTAGATTTTGATGATTTATTTGGTATTCAAACTCTAGCCTTCGTGCTAGAATATCATAGATCATGTGAAAAAGTGCGAATCTAGGCCTCCATTAATGCACACCTTCTAGTTGAAGGAACATTTTAGCTTTCCTGAAACATTCTGTTGATTTAACTCTCCATGTAGTTCCCACTTCCCTTTGACACCTCTTGATACTGATCATGATACTGCTGATTATATTATGGACATAATTATGGACTTTATTATAGTATGATATTAGATGTTAGATCATGGATTATTGTTGACTTAATTCAATTATGATGCATGATGATTATTAGAGACATTTTGGATATTGATGTTTATATACTATTTGACATGGTTATATCATGGATGTTGTTCAGACATGTGATATTTGGATATTATGAGTAGATCTAGAAATGGGAAATTATTTGATGATGATATAGATGTTGAGTAAAATTGCAAATGATCTTGTTGGTTGCTTGAATGTTGTTGTGATTCAAATATCGAGATGATCTGAAATTATGTTTATATTATTTTGGATGTTTTGATATGGCCACGAGGCTGAAGGAGGTATTTGTATGTTGCAGGTTTAAGATATGAAAAAAACCATCGGGGGATTGGAGACCAACCAATTTAGAAGTGTAGATGAACTCAATAAGGTCACCATGGAAACTGCATTTATTTGTGGGTGTTTTTTTGGTTAGGGGTTCCCATGGGGGGGATCACCTTTAAATGTGACAAAGGGATTTTATGTATCTTCTTTTATTTAGATCCTTCATTTATGTTTGCATGTGTTTATTTTGTGGTGCATTGACCCTTTCTTTATTTATTAAATGGTGTATAATATTATGAGTAATCATGTTGTTAATTTAATTAATTAAAATATGTCATAAGAAAGTAATTAATAGAGTTGTTGGACTTGAATTAAAGTGTTGTAAGATATGTGTAAGTGATCTATAAGTTAACTTTTGAGTATGAAACACTCCACCTTCTTGGAAACTCGAATTTGTCCTTGGAGGTTTTTGGGACAAGTTAAACTTGTCCCATACCTCTTAAACTCATTTACCAACCATACCTATGGTTGGAGGGTTGATTTTAGACTCTCTTTTTTTTTATGCAATTGTGTAAGTCAAATTGTAAGTTTTAATTGCACTTTTCTTACATGGTTTAATTTCAGTTCTTTGGAGTGTGGGTTGGATTTGAGTATGTAAGTAAACTGTCATATTTTTCACCCACCTATTTATTATGCATTGGAGAAAGAACTTGACTTTTGGGTTGGGGTTGAGGATGTGTGATATGGCATCATACATAGATCCTCCTCATCCTCTTCTCTCCCCTCTTCTATAAAATTCAAATTCCTTGCCTTGTTTTGGGTTTCATCACTTTGGAGACTTAATTCTTGGGTGAATTCCTTACTGTTTTGGGAGCTCTTGCTGTTGGAGAAGTTTAAAGATCATTGCATGTTTGTTGTTTGGTGGATTTTTGGATTGTTTGCTTGGAAAAAACTATTTTTTGGAACTTGGGAAACTCCATCATGGAGAGGTAAGAGATTCGCTCTTGAAATGATCTTCTTTTGTGAATGTAAATGTTAATGTGTGAATGTTTGGGAATTTTTGTGGGATTTTGGACAAATGGCCTAGGAATTGTATAGGAGAAGACTATGGGGTTTATTTTATGGGTGGTACAAGTGTGTTTTACAGAGGTATAAGGGTGGAGGGAGTTGGGATTTGGGTTCCACCTTATAAAGAAATAGCTTACATATCTTTACTCGTTATGGGGTGCCATAAAAGGTTGGGGAGGAATAAGAAAATGTGAGGAATAAGGGGTATGGGGAGGTATAAGGAATGCTAAGGTTTTGATATATTATATTTTTGTGGTTTGTAATTCAGGTGGTGATACCCATTTCCCATTTTGGGAGGCATAAGAATCATCCCCCATAGTTTCTTGCTCCTTTGGCTTTCTTGATGAAGCCTCAATAATGTTTTTCATGCCTTAATGTAGTTTTAAACTACATTCTATTTTGGACTATGTTTTTATTGTGAAAATGTTGTTTGTGTGTTTGTGGAAGCCTGTTCTTGCCATGAGTTGGAATCACATATTTTATTACATTTTGGTTGGGGTTTGGGGAAAATGAAGAATGATGGCTTGTCCTCTTCATTGGATGTCTTGGTTGGGTGGAGAGCGTTGCCTTTCCCCTACTTTTTTTGTGATCACGATTTGGAAGAATGAGAAATATGCATGTTGTTGTTTTGGAGATGAGATAAAGATATTTTGATAGTCCCTTGTGAAATAAAATCTTATCTTAACCTTTCCCACTTGAAGTGGATGACCTTGTAAATGTTTGTAATGGAAAGATGTTATATTGGTTTGAAATTTGTATATTGTAATGTGAAAGAGATAAAAATTGTTGTCAGCGTTTGAAAGAATGTGAAAGAATTGTATTCTGTATGAGGAATTTGAGGAATGAAAGAAAATGTGTAATGTTGTATTTGAAATCAATAAATAATTGCACTACCTTACTCAAATTGCATCATTATATTGAATTTGACCATCTAAATGTGAGTTGTAATCTCTATTTGAAAGAAATAAATGCATATGAAGGAAGTGTAATACTTTGTCTTTTGAAACACGTAAAATTTAGAGATCAGAGAGGTATTTTATATTTTGAATAGTTGAATTGAATCAAATAAATGTATTTGGGTTGTAATGGAATGAATCCTAATACTTAGAAGATGAGAAATGACAAATAGACCTTTCAGAATTTGATCTCTGTTTTATATATCAAAATGGCAAATGCTTTACCCAAAAACGCACAGATTGAACCTACAGTAAATAAAAAACAATGAAAAATTAAAATTGAACATGCTAGGGTATGAATAAATTTAATTGGAAAAAACACTTAAGTAATTTCTTAGAAAACTTAGCAAAATCAGGCTCAAACCGTTTTGTTGTCGTTTTATCGTCAAAGTTGTAAATTTTCAAATTAGAACTCCATAAGACCAATTCAATCTTGAAATCCTTATTAAAACCATCTAAGAACAATTCACCATGTCTGTTTGACATGTTGAGAGAGGAAGAAGATCAAATTGAACAAAATTTTATAAGTAAAAATTTACAAGTTTGCACTGTAAGAGCCTGCAGAATGTTTTCACCAAATTTACCCCTTAAAATTTATCAAAACAAAAATTTAATGATACTTGTGTAAAGAGGATGTCGAGAGATTTCTAGAAGGTTCTTGTTTTCCCAAAACCAATCTCTCTATCAAAAGTTATGGCCTACTGAAATTTTCTTCATTTGGCATAAAAAATAATAATAATAATTTTAAATGTCAAAAATAAAAATTTGGGAAAATTTTCTAAATTTTCCCCACCCTCCCGCCGGCCCGCCACCAATTAGAGGCTTCCACGTGGCACCATGAGGCATTGGTGGAGGGGTGGATCCCCTTTTTAACTTAGCGCTAAAAAAAACATATTTGGGAAAAATTTTAAAATTTTCCCCGCTGGCCCTTTACCAATCAAAGGTTTCCACCTGGCACCACAAGGCGTTGGCGAAGGTGCAGATCCCCATTTTTAACTTAGCACTCAAAAATTTTTTGGGAAAATTTGCTAAATTTATCCCACTGGCCCGCAGCCAATTAGAAGTTGCCACGTGGCAAAGTGAGGTGTCGGCGGAGGCACAGGTGAATTTTACCCTTTTTTCCGCTGTGGACGTTAGAATCCCTTTCTCCCTACCACCTTGCTTCCCCACATTGGCTTAAGAAGCACCACGTGTCCCTTACGGACATATGGGTGTGTGGGAACAAACGTGACTTTTGGCCCAAGCAGAAAAACTAAGCAAAACGTCTCCCCCACTCTGCTGACCTCACTCCTTCCACTGGGGAAAATTCCCTCCCTATGATCACAGATTCTCCTGTGGGGAAATTTTTCTCCCCGCAACCCGTAGACCTACCGGTGGGGAATTTTTTTCTCCCCATGGGAAACAGACCTGCTCATGTGGAAATTTTTCTCCTTGCAGCCCGCAGACCTGCCCATGGAGAAATTTCCCTACCCTGGGTCCGTAGGCCCGCTTTTGAAGAAAATTTTCACCCTGAGGCCCGTCGGCCTGTAACTTTTTAAATACAGGGGTTTCGGTGAACTTCTTTATATCAATGGAAAGGTGAGGAAATTTCCTATCCAATGGAATTGGTTTAAGGAAATTTTGAATGCTTTAATTTTGAGAAATATCAAGTTGAAACTTTAAATCATCTTAGAGAGTGGGTATGGCGAGGAATTACCCTCTTAACCTATTTGAACCTTCTAACCCTAAATTTTGGGCCTTGTGACCTCTAATAATTGTTAACAAGAGAAAATTATATTCTAGTAGATTATAATTGATCTAGAATCTTTTGTGACAACTGCTATCCTGTAACCTGGTTATAGATTCTTTTAAACAACAAAAAAAATTGTTCCTTAATTTTCCTAATTAAACCTAGGTTGTTCATGGGTCTCAAGTGGGTTGTTTTAGCAGAAACGACACTCCATTATATAAAATATCTCAAATATTTAGCAAATAAAGTCCATCCTGCATCACCTCCCTCCAAAAAATTCATTTAAAACAACCAATCCTACCGATACTACCCATGTTTGTCTTGTGTGTGTACAAATGCATAATTTGTTTTACCAAAACATGCAAAAACAATCAGGATTCCAAATGTCTTATGTAACCTTTACCTTTTATTGAAAATATCTTCATAATCTTGAAGTGACAACTCATGAGAGTCAGATTTGGTGTGTTGATCATATTTTCCCATGGAGTTCTCTATAAAAATTTTGCAAAAGAAGGATATACCAACACTCTTCAATAATAAAGGTTACAAAATAGGTTCTCTTACCTTGGTTAAAAGGCACAACCTAAATTGTTAGGATAAGATGACATCCTTTTAATGTTCTATCCATTTCTCCACATCTAAGTGACAAAGGGACAGTTAGATCCCATCCCCAGATATAAAATGACATACTATGATCTATCTATCTTGAAGCTTCATGTCAAACCTGTGATGTTGCTCAGCTTCTAATGGAGAATAAATTTAGATACCAACACCAAAGTGGCACCATTTCTAGGGACATTGTGATTAAAGTTCATATTCAAACCTTGGTAAGCATTTCTTATATGCTCTAAGTGCTAGAGCCTTGTTTCAACATCATCCCGTGTTCAGACCTTAGACCTATAAGAGGTGTTTGAAGTTACAAGTACTGTGTGTAATTTTTCTAGTCTCTACTATTTTTTGCACTAGGTTCCATTGATAAATCTGGGTAAAGGAAGTTCAGATCTTTCATTTCCATTTTCTAGTATTGACATACATTTGATAGATCATATTTTTAGTGCATTTGCAAAACTAAGGTGGAAATCCTTAGTGGCAACTCCCTGTTGATCTGATTTTGATAAATACAAGTGTCTTAACCACTGTCAAGTGAGATTTGTTACTAATCTTTGTAAAGCTAAAAGGAACAAGATATTTCTTCGCTAAGGATCCTGCTATGACATTATTCCTAGAGCTTGGAAGAACAAATTCAGAAGGAAGAAGAGCTTGGAGGGTTGTTGGAGATCAGTAGTTAAGAAAGGATATCCCCATTGATGAAAGTGATCAGTCTATCATTGAAGATTTCCATTCAAGTGCTTCTGAATCAGGTAATCTCTTTGTGGAATTGAATTCTCCAACTGGAGAGGGGGCTTCATTTGAATTTGAAAATTTTAGTTCTCATTTTTCCCCTGTGTTTTCCAGAGTTGATATGGTTTTCCAAAAAACACAACCTTTAGGTGATATGCATTTTTAAAATTATACTCCTATGTTTCAAAGACCTCTTGTCCCTTATTAGTTTGATTCTCCTCTAAGGTCACCTCCTCAAAACTACATGGCCCATTCCCCACCCAGACCTCCACTTTTTGTAAATACCTTTGGTCCTATAAATTTTAGAGGGATGGATAGCTATCCAAATGCAATTCCTCAAGATGTAAGAAATAGACTACCAAAGTTCCAGGGAAATAATTCTATAACTGGTGATCAACATTTAAAACTTTTTATCATCATGATGGAAGAGTCAAGACTTTGGTATTGAATTTGAAGATGTATACATCAAATTTTTAATTCATACATTATAAGAGGATCCAAGGGATTGGCATAAGTCTCTGCCTAATAACTCTATTGATTGTTGGACTGAAATGTAGAATGCATTTAGATTGCAGTATGGAGACAAACAAACCATAGGTTTCTTTTTCCAGAATTTGAGAATATTAAAAAGAATCCTAATGAATCAGTCAATGATTTTAATACAAGATTCAATAAGACTTTAATAATATTGCCTGTGAATTTAAGGCCATGTGATGAATCTTGTCTTATAAATTAAGTTGATGCATTTGACAAAAAAATTGCTTACTACTTGAGGGAAAAAACCCTACCAATTTGAGGTAGGCCTTTACTATGGATCTACAAATTAAGAATAGCATTAAGGAAATTTGAAAACCTTCTAAAAGGGAGGGTTTCAAGCTAGTTCACTTGGAAAAACCTCAAACAAGTAAAGTTGTTGATCAGAAGGAAGTTGTGAAAAAATTGGCAGGGGCTGTCAAAGAAATCTCATACAAACTAGCCTAGGTAGAGAAAGGAATTGGGAAGAGTTCACAAGGTCAGCACAAGCAACAAGGCCAAGAAATATTTACAAATCATCATAGAAATGAGTAGATATTTGATGACAGAGGCAAGGGACCTGTTTGATTTTGAAATAAACAACCCCAACATAGGGAAAATAAAATGGTGCCTGATCCTTTTACTGCTACAGTTGCTATTGTGGAAAAAATAGATGTAATTGACTAGTGTGATGGATGTTTCATGCCCCATGCTCCATGTGAATTAGATCAGCAAGAAGAATAAAAAGATGATGATGATAATAATGATGATGTTTGCATGATGGGTTGCTCCACGAGCTCACAATAAGGAGCAAATTAAACTGAAGTGATACTTCAACTCGAATTGCTACAACTTTTTATGACTACATTCATAGGGTACCACTTATTCCTCACTCTCATACTTTAGAAATAGATATTGTGCAATATTTTGAAATACCTAATAATGATTTTGAATACTTAAGAGATTTGATGATAAAGAAGTATGATGGAGGAATCCCATCTGCGGAGGACATGCAGTTGTTGATGAATGTTGTTGTTGCCGAAGAGAAGGAGTATAACATAAGAAGTTAGGTTGTCAAAAGGAAATGGCCTCAAGTCAAGCCAAAAACACCCTTACTTTCAAACATTCCTAAAGAGGCTCCTAAGAAAGATGCATCTACCAAATGCATTACTGTCCCAAACAAAATTCATACTCCTCCTTATTCCTAGATTGTTAAAAATCATGTGTCATCTGAGGAGTGTGTCAATCTCCCTTCAAATGTTGTCTTGCCAAAGTATGTCCCTTATGAGATTTCCCAAATCTTGAGTCAGATCAAGGTTTTTGTTCCAATTTTTGAGTTGCTTAGGATTCCTGAGCACAAGTAAAGTGCCTTTTAGTATATGGGGCTGAAAGAGGAGAAGACTGCCCTAGGTAGAAATGTAAACATTGTGGAGACTCCTCTGATAATTGAAGATTTAGAAACACCACCATCATTGGAGGAACTAGGTGAACCACCTAAGGTTTATTTGGGGACATCCTTGGTGGAATCTCAGCTAAATGTGGATCCATTATTCACCACTCTAATCATTAAGGACATATTACTACGAAACTGTATGTTTGATTCAGGGGCATCATGCAATGTTATGTGTCTGGAAGTCATGAATGAGCTGGATATCAAAGTGACAGTAGCATATGGGAAGTTCACTGCCATGGAATCAAGAGAAGTGCCAGTGGTGGGATGTGTGAAGGATTTGGTGGTGCAACTTGTAGCTTACCTAGGTAAGAACTTGAAACTTGATGTTATCACCATTGATTGCCCAGCCAAGTGGGGTATGTTGTTATCTAGAAAATGGGCTGCAAGTGTTATTGGGAGTGTTCAAATGGATATGTTCTATGCCACCATCCCAATTGAGGGAAGCCTTGTCAGGTTGTATGGAGAACAGAAGATGTTGCACCTTATTGAAGATCCCAACAATGCATCTTATGAAGTATTGTACACAAGTGTTGATGTTGATAACTTTGTAGGATTTGATGATGGAAAAGAGCACAAAATTGAAGAGTGCAAGTGTCTTGAACAGGAAGGCTCTCCTTAGACTTTATTGTTTGATGGAGCTTGCTCCAAGTTTGGAAATGGTGCTGGTGTTGTTTTGATTTCTACAGGTTTAGGAAAAATTTGTTTTTTCCTTCAAACTCAACTTTGATTGCACTATAAACATTGTTGAGTATGAGGTACTATTGTTAGGTTTGATAATTTCTCAGAAATATGGTGTTAAGAACATCATTGTCAAAGGAGATTTAAAATTAACTGTCGAGCAAGTAAGAAAACTTTATGCCACAAAAATCAGTGAATGAAATAATACAAGCATGCAGTTTGGGATCTTGTTGAGATGTTTGAATCATTCAAAATTATGCATCATGCTAAAATGTTCAATGATTTTTCAGAAAAACTTGCAGTATTGGGATCTTGGTTTGAAAATTGTACAATTTCCCCATATTGTGAATATGATGTTGAAGTGTTAACAAGACCATCTGTCCCTGATAATATTAAACACTGGAAAGTTTTTGATGATGATGCCCAGGTCATAATATTTCTACAGAACAAATGAGAGTTTGTTGATCAATACATTGATTGGAAGCCAATGGTGTGTGCAGCAAAGGGTAAATAAACCTTGTTTGGAAAAGGCATCATCGAACTAAAAACTAATACCATTTCTAAAGGGTAGGTTGCTCTTGAATCAAACTTTGATAATGTTTATTGCATTATTAACAGATATATAGTAGCATCAAGGCATGTCGAGGAGCATGATCTTGGCATAAAGGAGAAACCAAGGAAGATCTGGTTGGGAAGCAATTTGAACAAGGAGGAAAAAAAATCATATATCTATCTTCTTAAAAAATATCAAGACTGCATGGCTTGGTCTTATTCTGAAGTAAAAGAATACAGAGAGGATCTGTTTAAACATGAGATTCCCTTGGAATCCAATGCAAAGCCATTCAGGTAGAAATAGAGGCAAATCAATCCACTCCTATCTCTCAAAATGTAAGAAGAACTAAATAAACTGAGAGATGGAGGGATTATTCAGCCCACAAGGTATTCTTTTTGGGTTGTAAATTTACTACCAGTTAGAAAGAAAAATGGTGATATCAGGCTATGTGTGGATTTCAGAAATCTGAATAGAGCATGGATGAAGGATAATTATCCTTTACCAAACATGGAAAACATGCTGCAATTAGTGACTAGCTCTGAGTTGCTTTCTACCTTGGATGGTTTCTCTGGTTATAACCAAGTTGTGGTGAAGGAATTAGAAATAATTAGGACAACCTTTACTACTCCTTGGGAAACTTATGTATATTTCAGGATGCCCTTTGGTCTGATGAATTCTGGAGAAAATTTTCAAAGAGAACTAGATGTTGCTTTTGTTGGTTACATTATTGATTTTATTGCTATTTACCAAGATGATGTGACTATGTTTTCCAAAAAAAGAGGTGATCACTTGCAACACTTGGAAATAATGTTGATAAGGTGTAGAGAATATGGAATTTCACTCAATCCAAAGAAGTGCCACTTCGGAGTGCAAAAGGAAAAGTTACTTGGTCACATTGTGTCAAAATAGGGAGTGATGATAGATCCAGAAAGGGTAGAGACCTTCATTAAGGTCCCAATTCCAAGAATCAAGATATGAATTTAGTCCTTCTTTGGGCAAATAAAATTTATCAGAAGATTCATATCAAACTTTGCTAAGTTGACCATTCCAATTATTTTTATGCTAAAGAAGGACCAAGTTATCAAATGGGAAGAGGCTGCCACTCAAGATTTCAATTAGATCAAAGAGGCATTAAAGCATGCCCCTGTTTTAGTAGCTCCAGATTATAAGAAGCCTTTATAACTATTTTCTTTCACTTCAGAGAACACTATTGCATCTATCTTGCTACAAAAGGATGATGAAGAGGTTGAGAGGCCAATTGCCTTTTTCAGTAAGGCATTGCAGGGGGATGAGCTAAAATACACTATTATGGAGAAGCAAGCATTTTCCTTGGTAAAAGAAACAAATTTTTTTAGGTGTTACACTATGAGCTCTAAATTTTTTGCTTATGTTCCCCACACCATGGTGAAGGACATCTTATCAGAGATGGTGGTCTCAAGCAAAAGATGTAGATGGGTGAAAAAGTTGCAAGAATATGACATGGATATCCAAACCACAAAGTTGGTGAGAGGTTTGGGCTTGGCTAATCTCATGGCTGAGAGCAACTTGCAAACTATTGAGGTAAATGGGGTAGAAGAAGAAAGGGTAGG
Source organism: Taxus chinensis (assembly GCA_019776745.2). Taxonomy (NCBI): domain Eukaryota; kingdom Viridiplantae; phylum Streptophyta; class Pinopsida; order Cupressales; family Taxaceae; genus Taxus; species Taxus chinensis. The sequence goes on from CM034152.1 coordinate 652,508,862, forward strand.
TATCTTTGAAAAGTTGATGAATTATGAGTGGTATAAAGATGTGATTTTTTATCTTAGACATTTATAATAACCTGTTTATTTAAGTAAGAACCAGAAGAAATATATGAAGTTGGCTTCCTAGAAATATGTCATTATTGATTTTGGCTTGGCTTGGAAGAACCGTAAGGGAGTTCTCTTAAGGTGCATTACTGAAGATGAAGCCCCCAATATAATTGTTGATCTCCATGGAGGAGTTTGTGGGGGGAATTTTGCTGCAAGAGTCACAACACACAAGATCATGAGGGCTGGTTACTGGTGGCCAAATATCTTCAAGGATACAACCTTGTTGGTTAGATGTGAGAGTTGTCAGCATTTTTCTGGAATACTGAAAGCTTCAGGGTCCCTGCCTTTACAACTTGTATCAATTGAAGCCCCATTCAAGCAATGGGGAATTTTTGTTGGCCATTAGTGGATTCTTGTAGCCACTTATTACTTTAATAACTGGGTGGAGGCAATCCCCACCAGGAGAGAAAAACAACAAATTATCATGGACATCATACTGAACCATATCATTTATAGGTTTGGAGTGCCAGTTAAAATTGTTGCTGATAACTCCATGAGCTTCAGAGAAAAACCTTTAGTGAAAATGTGCAAAGAGTATGGGATCAAATTGACATATACTTCTAATTACAATCCCAAAGGAAATGAACAAGTTGATTCCAGTAATAAAAAATTGTTGAAGATTATTAAAAGAACCTTTGAGCTGAACCAAAGAAAATGGGGTGAACAGTTGAAGTTTTCTGTTTGGGCTGATCGAATTACTGTTAAAAGATCCACTAGAAATAGTCCATTCGAGTTGGTGTATGGAACTCAGGCCCTATTGCCCCTGCATATGCAACTATCCTCATATCAGTTCATTCAACAATTGGAAGATCAATAAGTTATTCCATATGATGCTCGCATTAACCAAATTGTTGAACTTGATGAAGAAAGGAGGGAATCCCACCAAAGGCATGTAAAGTTCAGAGAAAAGATGAACAAGTTATTTGACAAGAAGGTAACTCTAAGAGATTTCATTGTTGGAGATCTCGTGCTACTATGGGATAATAGGCTTGAGGATAAGGGAAAGCATGATAAATTTGACACATTATGGATGGGCCCTTACTCCATTGATATTAGAATTGGTGAACATACTTTCTTCTTGAAGGACTTGGATGAGGAATTGCTCTAATTTCCTATGAATGGCAAGAATTTGAAGCATTTTTTCGATTGATTCCCCAGAATCAAGGTGATCATCATTTGTATAGTGTATAGTTTGTTGGTTGTTTCCTATCTTTTGTGTTTTTTCTCGTTCTGGTCCTTAGTGACCTATTTTTTCTGGTTTCTCTGTTCATTTTTTGGAGATCACTATGTTTCTCTGATCTGCAAGCTGAATCCTTTGCCCAATGGATATTTTTTTCACTTGGTCTACCTTCATTCTTGTGGCACTCATAGGGAGTGCCCACCCCTAAGTCGGATCCGATGTTGGTGATCAGATTAGTCTCAACCCATTTGCTATTGAAATCTCTTAGTTTACGACCTCTGTCACAATTTCATCTACTTGTGTTGTGCTTAAAAAGAATTTTTCTTCTCATTTTGTTGCCATAATCAATCCTTTCCTGGCTCGAGGATCACATATGGATCCATAGTTTATTCCTTGTTTCTCTTTTCATCTGAAAAAGTCTGTATATTGGGTGTAAAAACTGGGGATGTCTCATTTTTTACGTTTTTCCACAGTTGGGAATTGCTTTCCTTTTCATTTTTGTCCCAACTACTTGAAGAAAATGAATGGATGTAGCTCGGGAGAATATGTTTGAAACTTGTAACATTTCTAAATTCTCTGTCCTTAGAGAGAATTCCATCTCCAGGATCAAATGGTCATTTTTTTTGCATTCTACGGTTTAATGAGTGTTCTTCCCAGCCAAATTTATAATTCTTCACTAGAATTTCCCCAGAGTGACACGTGGAAGACTCCACCACCTTTCCGAGACTTAGATTTTTTTTTATGTAGCCAGTATAGTTTTTGGCGGGATAGGGACATGTGGAGGGACTACGTATGTTTGGGACTAGGCCTTGAGTTTTGTTTATGAGAAGCACGAGGAGGACACTTGGAAGCTTCCTCTCACTTTACCTTTTGCTTGGAATTTTCAATCGTTAAAGGGAATTACCTCAGACCTTGGATAGATGGCATCTTCCACTGAGCTTTCAACTTTTAAAACAAATTCTACTGAGATAGGAAATGTGGTGAGGCCATGCTCATTTAGGGTGTCTACATTTGGGAACCATCTCAGGATGCACCATTGAGATGCGTGGTACTTTAAAAAGTTAGAAAAGTGGGGAAGTGGACCAGTGGAGGCAACTTGGGTTTTTTGCCTCTTTTTATCAAAAGGGTAGTCAAAATTGGCTTTAAAAAGTCAGAAAGGAGGGGAAGTGGTCCATCAGGGGCAACTTGAATTTTTTACCTCTTGTCATCAAGAGGATTAAGATCATCAAAATGGCCAACAATCCTGACAAAGGATAAGTCAAAATTTTATTTGAAGGTCAATGACGGAGGTGCGGACTTCCAGGGGAAATTTGAAAAAAATTCCTTTCATGAAAAAAGGGGGTTAAAGTATAGAAAGAAAGCACCTTTCCACTAGGACCCACATTGGGCCATGTGTCAGGCCCATTTTCTGAAGGTCGGGGGCAGAGCAAAATGATAATTTTTCACAATTTTTCAAAAAAAATTAAAAAGAAAAAGTGAACCCCCAGGATCATTTTAAAATTGGATCTTCCACCTGGACGGTCCAAATAGAAAATAGAGATTAAACGGTAGTTATGCATCTGTATCTGATTTTTCCACCATTTTTACTCAAAATATCCTAGAGATGCAAGTCTTCATAATTTTTTAATGTCTCCTACACACTAAACAAAGAGGATAATAAATTTGATATCTTGGTTTTGTGGGTAAGATCTTAAGACGTCTTTTGCCATTAAAATGTGATCTGACTATCAGGTCCGATCTAATCATTCTATTTTTCCCTCCTTGGCATGCAGTGAACCAGATTTGAAAGAGTAGGGGAGGAAGTAGTTAGCGTAGGAGACGAAGAGTGATCTACTAGATGAAAGATTTTAATGTTGAGATATTTGAAGAGATCTTCGCCCTTGAGCACCTGACACCTTTTTCACAAATCTGATTCTAGGAATCACGATCGAGATTGCAACAAGCACTGGTACATTGAATGTTTTGTTTCTTGGGGGGAAAATCTTTGTAAAATGACATAAATTTCATGAATTTTTTGTGTAAAGGGTTGGAGTGTTAGAGGTCAGAGAAAAATGCCAAAAGGAAAATTTGATAGAGCCCATAATTCTGAGAAGCCGTCTGAGGAACCTATTTATTTATTCTATGTTAAATTTGATCATGTCAAGGTGGTTGCAAGCATACAACCATTGACAAGCTCTGAGATTGTTCTAGAAACTCTCCATTGCTGATAAATTTAATCAAATTTGAGTAAATCTGTGTTGAATTTGAGTAAAATCATGTCTGTTTTTTATCTCATAATGTGTGCGAATAGTTTTTCTTGTTCCTATTGCAATATTGTATCAAAATCCATCTCAATCGCACAGATATCAATCCTTGTGATAGTTTAGTGGCATCTGCAATTTAATTTTTCAAAATAGCTTTCTTTTGGGAATGAAATAAACGATTTAATATCACTTTTCTTTCATACGTTGATAGATATTATTTGTAAGCCTCTGGGTGTACCTCAGGCATGATTTAATCTTAGATTTTGATTTTTTATTGGGTCTTCTAACTCTATCCTTCATGCTAGATTCTCATAGATTGTGTGAAAAAGTGCAAATTTGGACCTTCATTGATGCACACCTTCTAGTTGAAGGAATATTTTAGCTATCCTGAAGCATTCTTTTTATTTAGCTCTCCATTTTATAAAATATCTCAAATATCTAGCGAATCACGTCCATCCTGCCTCACCTCTCACCAAAAAATTCATTTAAAGCAACCAATCCTACCCATAATAGCACTTCTTGTCCTCTGTGTGTACAAATGCATCATTTATGTTACTAAAACATGTAGAAACAATTAGGATTCCAAATGTCTTTAGTAACCTTTGCCTTATATTGAAAATATCTCCATAATCTGGAAGTGACAACTCATGAGAGTCAAAATTTGTGTGTTGATCATATTTTCCCAAGGACTTCTCTATAAAATTTGTGCAGAAGAAGGATTTACCAGCACTCTTCAATAATAGAGGTTACAAAATAGGTTCTCTTACCTTGGTTGAAAGGCACAACCTAAAATAGTTAGGATAAGATCACATCCTTTTAAGGTGTTATCCATTTCTCCACATCTGAGTGACAAAGGGCCAGTTAGATCACATCCCCAAATACAAAATGACATACTATGATCTATTTGTCTTTAAGCTTCTTATCAAACCTATGATGTTTCTCAGCTTCTAAGGGAGAATCAATTTGGATACCAACAGGTAGTTCGATATATGTTTATTTGAACTATTTCAATTTTATACTGACACGTTATACTCTGGATGTAGAATATAATTATTTGATATGTTGATAGATGATGGAATTACTTAATTTTGGATGATGATTATTTATTTCTAAGGAGATGTATTATTTCTTGATGTTGTTGATGCTTCCATAAGGCTAGAGATGTATTCTTTTTGTGTCACAAAGATACTTTATCAAATACATTGAAAAGGGATAGAGGACAAACCATGGAAGGATGTCAGGTGTTTTGCAACATGGAAAAATTTGACAACTGTTTCTTATGTTTATGTGGTGATTTGGCATGCCTAGTAAGGAGGGTTCCCATGGGGGGTGACCTCAAATGTGTGGCCATGGGGTGAAATGTTTCTCTTTTATTTTATTTTTTTGTACTTTATTTTTTGTTATATGTATTTAATTATTGGTAATTGGAGTCACTTTATTAGTAGTTATTAATGCATCTTAATTAGCTAATCCAACTTAATTGTTAACTAAAATATGGATCTTACAATTGGATAATTATGAGGGTAGATGGTCCTTTAAATTTTGTCGATGTAAGTTGGATTTGTGTTTTTTTTTGAGTTGTTTACCCTTCTTCAACTTCAAAATTGGGATTTTTACTTGGGAGGCTTTTTTGGAGGCTTGTGGGACAAGTTAAGATTGTCATGCGCCTCTTAAATTCACCCAAATAAACATACCTATGGTATGGGGAGTTAATTTGAGACTTATTTATGTATTTTGGTGTGTAAAAAGTTAAAATAATTTCACTTTCCTACTGACAAAAAATAATTTGTCCTCGGTAGGATCGGTGTGCAAGCTTCATTGTCATATGGGCTTGTCATAATTCTTACATGTTCATTTATTTTCTTGGGCATGGTGTTTGACTTGAGTGTTAGAATGGAGGAATGATGAAGTGGAATCCTACATAGATCCACCTCATCATCTTCACATCTCATTTCTATTTATTAATGGAATTTGATGGATTTGGAGTTGCTTGCTCATTTTGTTTCTTTTGAAATTTTGGAATGGGGAGCTTATTGGAGTTGCTTTTGGAGTGGGCTTTTCTTGAAGGTGTCAAAAATATTGTGGAGTGAAGACTCTTGGAATATTTATTTGTGAGGTAGGATGTCCACCTTTTTTTGTTTTCTTATTTATCTTTGTAGATGTGCATATTGTGTTTGTTAAGTATTGTACGAGTGTTGTGAATGTGTTTTTTTGTGGTTGGGTAGTTTTACTTAATAAGGGAGTGGGAGATGGAAGTATGGGACCATTGAGGAGGGAAAAGGTAGTTGTGAGGCATGCATTTTGGAGGGATTGTGATTGGAAGTTTCACCTATGGGGAGTGAAAATGAAAACAGGGACATATTTTTGCATACTTGTAAGGGTAGTGATAAAGATATTTTGTTGTTTGTATTATGCACATGGAGGCTATGGGTGAATATACTACTTCACTTTGGAAGAAAAATGAGGTGTTTCACATATTCCTTGCACCATACGATTTGATATCAAACCTATGTGTTGTTTGAGAAAGTTTGTAAGTTTTGTTGAGTATGTCCATTTAGATGTGTTGAATATTTTGGATTGTATGATTTTTTTGTGGAAGCCATGCTTGTAAAAAGTTGTCAAACATTGCTCAAGATAACTCATTGTTCTTTGGTTGGGACTTCTGGACCAATGAGGGGATGTCTTCTCCTCTTATTGGATGAAAGGTTGGGTCGGCGAGCATCACTTATCCCCCCTTCCTTTGTATTGTGATCCTAACTTTTGAAAGATAGAAGAATGTAAGATTGAAACTACAAGTTGGGATAAGACATGAAATGAATACTTGTGTTTTGGACTTGTTGGAAATCTCTATGTTGTATTGATGATATTATTATTCCCACTTTGAGTGGAAGTTTGTAAAATTTGTATGATTGAATGAAAGTTGTAATATTTCATTTATTCCAAGTTGAAATGATTTAGTGAATGTAGAACGATCTCTTGGTTGCTTAGCTTGTTGTAAAGGATTATTCTTAGTGAAATAAAAGGATTTGAAGTCTTTGCATTGTAAAAAAATGATATGGAAAATTGGTAGTTTCCATATTTGTATTGTAATTGGTATCGTGAAAAGAAAGCATAAGTGTATAGTTGCTTGAAATGAAACTCTCCCAAATTTGTATGCACTTACAGTTACAATATATATGCATGTATATTTGGAAAATAAAAAGGATGTATTGAAAAGAAGTGTGTTGAATTCTTGTTGTTTTTGTTGGCAACATTGACCATATGAAAGAGAATGAATAGTAGTAATGTTATATTCAATTTTACATTTTATTGCAAAGGAAGAAATAGAGATTGAGTTGATGTTTTGTATGCGGAATTAGTAAACTAGATATACTATCACTTTACCAACCAATGAATGGAAGCCACCCTCATTAAAATTAATATTGCATAAAAAATAAACTTAAGAAGAAAAAACTATGGAAATAATGTATTATTGAAGGTTCTATTTTCAAGTAACAAAATTGTTGCCCAGTATAGAGCGGTGGTCGATGAAACACCCCCTAGGCAAGGAAGTGGTCACAGGAACACCAACGTATGTAGGGTGGTGGTTTTGACACTTTTATGGAAAAATAAATTTTGTTCGTGAAAAACCAAGTTTTAAAATTAAGTAACATCTAAGCTTAAAAGCATAACAAGGAATCTTCCTGCAACTAGGAATCAATTAAATTTAAAAGTTAAAGCCCTCTAATCCCTTTTTGAACACTAAAATGTGTAAAAATCTTAGATTTAAAATAAATGGGGTTTTCCCCAATAGTTGAACTTGAAAACAAGAATATTATTTTACTAAATAACAAAATAGATCCATGGTAGGCTCTCTACTTTTAACAATGGGCAACATTATAATGGAAAATGTTTACAACTAATATAAAGAGAATGTTTTCCATGGTTGTTCTTTCTCTCATGGTTCCTCCTCCTCCTCATCTTCGAAAACCTACAAAGAATAAAATAGCAAATGAGGTTGTTTGGGGAAAATAGGAGTTAAAAAGAGAACCATAAGGAAATTTAGGGCAACCTGAATCTACGGGCTAGGATAGATTCAATCCTATGGCCTAAATCAAACCTTACCTCACTTAAGTGGGAATGCATTTTGTGGGAATGTAATTTTTAAAATAAATTAAAGAACATGGATAATGGGGTGAATGGGGCCACTTAGTGGGTAGTTAAAACAAATAAACCTTGAGTTAGAAAATAAGGTAACCTAGGTGCTTGATAACTAATTTAACTAATGGAGATTAGTATATGCCTCAAAATGGTTATATAGCTTAGGAATTAAAATTATAATATTAAATTATTTATTTAATTTTGTTGTTCACAAGCTTGTGTAGAAATTCCGTAGCCAAGAAATTTACTAATTGTGAAAATGCCTAACCTTGCAAACACAAAAATAAAAGTAAAAATTTATACCATAAAATGAACTATTAATTTATTAGGTCTCTTTATTTTGAGAGTTGAAAATTTTGGGTGTTACAGTGATGATCTAGTTATGTTATTTGATGATGTGTATTTTCATTTTATTGTTTCAATGTTGTTGATATGACCATGAGGCCAAAGAGGTATTGTTTTGATTTTAGATGGAAATTGTAACACAACTATCAAAAGGGGATAGTAGACCAACAATGAAGGAATTTTTGGTATTGGCAACATGTCACCTTGGGAAATTATGTTTTATGTATATTGTTATGTTATTGATAAATTGTTAGGAGGTCCCCATTAGGGGGTGGCCTCAAATGTGACCTTGTGTAAATGTGTTTTTTTTCCTTTTTATTTTCTATTATTTTGTGAGTATGTGATTTATTGTAGTAATGTGATTCATTTTATTTTGTTAGCTAAATGTTCCCTTATTTAAGTTGATTAATCTTCCTCGTTAAAGTAATTTGGGATGTGACTAAGGGATATATAATTTTGCTAGATTGTCCTTGATTTTATAATGAATTTGAAAAGGATTTTATTGGTTTTAGTGTTGAGTACTCAACTTTGCATGTCAAACTCGGATTTTGTATTAAAGGCTATTTTTGTAGGCTTGTGGGACAAGTTAAGTTTGTCCCACATGTCTTAAATTAACCTACAAACTATACCTATAGGGTAAGAGGTCAAAATTAGGCCCCATTATATGTTCTAGAAGCTAAAAAGGTTAAATTATTGCACCTTGTTACATGAGAGTTTAATTTTTTCCTTTGGTGTATAGTTTTTGGTTTGTGTATGTAAGGATAACTTATCACGTTCTCACCCACCAATTTATGAAATTTAGTTAGGTGTTTGACCATGTGATGTGGAGTTGACGAGAAGTGATGTGACATCCTATATGGAGCCAAATCACCCTCATCTTCTCTTTTTCTATTTATTCAATTTTTTTGGATGGTTTTGGGTTAGATGTTTTATTTTCACTATTGCATTTTTCTTACTATTGTAGTTCTTGTTAGATGTTCTTGATTTGGACTTGCAAAGGCTTGGAGATTATGATTTTGGATTGAATACTCTTGCAATGGCGAGGTAAGGACTTCACCCATACACTTTTATTTCTATTTTTTGTACAAATGGTTGTAAATGAATCAATGTTGTGTCTTTTGGTTTTGGGGATAGTGATGCGGGAGCATAACTTGCGGAGACCATAACTTTTGATCCAACCATTGGATTGTCTTGAAATTTTACAGAGTGGTAGATATACATAAGTAAAATTATATAGTACATATTTTATACAAGATTATGGCCATTCTGGCACATTTTTTAGGCCTAGATTCCTTCATCTAGTGGCCTAAAAATGGCTCCAAATGTTTTTTTCTCTTTTGACTAGGTCTTAGAACTTTAATAACTTTTATGTTGCTTATTAGAATAAGTCAAAATTTTACACGAGCCTTAATTTATGAAGACATATTTGGCATGCATATTTTGGGTTCCCATCGGAGTTGTTTTTTCTAATTGGTAATTTTTGGCATTTTAGGGTTTTTGGCAATTTTAGGGGTTTTAGAGTAGACGTGAAATAAAAGGTGGATTGTAATGATGTAAAATATTAGTGTGGATTACAAAATGAGAAGAAATATATTTTTAAACTCTTGGTTTTTATTTACAAAGATGTGTATGTGTGTTTTAGAGGTATTTCAACCTCTTTCAGTTGGATTCACATCAATTGGTATCAAAGTTGGATTTTTATCTTACAGGATATAGTTAAGGTAACATATTACATTTTTGTTAGTAATTTTTTCCTCTATTTAATATAATCATGGCTAGAGGTGGGATAGGATGTTATGCCTATATTAATAGGCACATGCATGACCTACAGAGACAAGTTGTTGAGCTCACAGGTGAAGTTACCCACCTTAGAAGGAGACATGCAAATGGTGATGCATACCCAGATAGTGATATTTAAGAAGTAACTCAATTAATGAATGAAGGAGGAGATGAAGAATAAAATCGAGAGAGATGAAGAAACTTTGATTGAGATACCATTTGAGGAGATATTGATCTAGGCTTTAGAGGGTAATATTGACAACATGAAGATTAATGTTCCTGATTATGGTGGAGGGTTACGACAAAAGGAGTGTATTGACTAGTTGAATCGCATGGAAAAATTATTTGAGTGGAAAACCCTTTTAGAGGAGAATAAGGTTAAGTTTATGTGAACTAATTTGGTCAGACATGCATTGATCTGGTTGGATCACCTACAAAATGAAAGACAAAGGAATGGAAAGGGCAAGATCCAAAACTAGAATAAAATGGTAAGGAAGATGAAAGAAAAATTTCCTCCTGTAGATTATACTCAGACACTCTTTCGAAGGTTCCAAAACCTAAGACAAAAGCATCTCAACATTGAGGAGTATACCAATGAATTTTACAAGTTATCAATCACTGTAAAATAGAAAGAGTCTGAAGAACAGAAGGCTATATGATATATAAATGAGTTGAGTTACACGATACAAGATGAGATGAGTATGCTCTGGATGATTCTTATCAATCCATGAAGAAAAGAACAAGAGGAATAATTTTAGAAGATGTTTTAAAAGAGGTCCATCATCATTTCCAATAAGAGGAAGGGGTATATTTAAATCTACAAAAGGTGAATCCTCTAATGTAGAAGGGCATGAAGATTCTGGTCAAAGTCGTCATAACTACCAAAGACGTAGGGGGTTTTAGAGCGGAAGATGTTATAATGGAGGACATGGCTGGAATATCCCCTAGAGGAAATATACATGTTACAGATGTGGTAAAGAGGGTCACATAGCCTTTGAGTTTCCACACTATCCTACACAAGATAAATGGCATGGAGAAAAACCATGAGTAAATCTGGTTGAAGTTTAAGAGGAATAATAAATGGAGGTTTCTATAAACTTGGGTGAGACCCTCATGGTAAGGAGGATGATGATTGTACCAAGGAAGGAGAAATAATAGGATGTTGTGGGTTTTGATTTGTGGTTATGAAAAAATATATTTTTAACAAAATGCACCTTTGGAGAAAAGGTATGTAAAATTATTATTAATGGTGGTAGTTGTGAAAATATGGTTTTGAGTTTGATGGTTGATAAAATCAATCTAAAATGTGAGAAGCACCTGATATCCCTATCGTATATCATGTTTCAAGGAATGGAATGAGGTAACCATAGACAAAAGATGCCTTATAAAGTTTTCAGTTTGGGATACCTACAAGGATGTGGTGTGGTGAGATGTTATGCTAATGGATGCATGGCATATATTAATGGGGACTCCTTGGAAATATGATAGAAATGTTATACATGATGGAGGAAAAAATACATATACCTTTTGGAATGATGGTCTAAAGGTGGTCTTGTTACCCTTCAAGGAAGAAGAGAAGAGTGAGGACTTATTGGTTATAATAGATTTTTTTACAAAAATGGAAGAAATTGGCTTGAATTATGCAATGATATCAAAGGAGATGGAAATAGAGGACTTTAATATACTTGTTGCTACAGAAAAGGTACTAAAAGAATACAAATATTTCATACCAAATGAGCTAGCAAATGGGTTACCTCCGAACCGAGATACTCAACACCATATTTATTTGATCCCAGGATCGACCCGTCTAAACCAAGAAGCGTTTAAGATGATTTTGACACGGAATGAAGAGTTGAATAGAGAAGTGGCAGATCTAATATAGAAATTGTTAGTGAGAGAAAGAATGATTCCATGTGCAACCCCAAAGCTATTGAATCCCAAAAACTATGGATACTTGAGAATGTGTGTAGAAATTAGAGACATAAATAAGATCACAATTATGTATCGATTCCCAATTCCAAGATTGGATGATATGATGGATGTGCTAGCGGGAGTCTAATATTTTAGCAATATTGACCTATAGAGTGGGTACTAGCAGATCCAGATTTGTGAACGGGATGAATGGAAAACAAATTTCAAAACAAAAGAAGGGTTGTATGAGTGGATGATGATGCCATTTGGGCTATCTAATGTACTCAGTACATTCATGAGGCTAATTAATAGATTACTCTGAGAGTAGAATTATAAGTTTTTCATTGTCTATTTTGATGATATTTTGATATTCAGTAATGTAGTGAAAGAACACTTGTTACATTTGAAATTGCTGTTAGATTTATTACGTATAGAGAGTCTATATGCAAACCTAAAGAAATGTTGATTTATTCAGAAGAGTATTCCTTTTTCGGGGTTTATCATATTAGAGGATGGAGTGAGGATGGATGAGGAAAAAGTAAAGGAAATTTTTGAATGGCCTATTCCAAGGAACATGACAGAGGTTCATAGTTTTCATGGATTGGAAAAATTTACAGGAATTTCATCAAGAATTTTAGTAGCATTATTGCACCGATAATAGAGTGTACAAAATGGAGGGAGTATGTATGTACTAAGGAAGAAACATATAGTTTTTAATTGTTGAAGAAGAAAGTGTAAGAAGCACAAGTTTTGGTATTGCCAGATTTTAGCAAGGTCTTTGAGGTCAAGTGGGATGCCTCATATGTCAGGATTGGAGTTGTACTAAGTCAAGAAGGAAAACCTGTAACATTATTTAGTCAAAATACAAATGAAGTCAGGAGGACATATTCCACTTATAATTTGGAATTTTATGTCATTTTTTAGGAATTAAGACACTAAATACATGACTTAGTAGCAAAGGAATTTGTACTCTTCACTGACCATGAAGCATTGAGGTATGTAAACACACAGAAGAAATGAAATAGTAGGAATACAAAATGGGTTTAAGTTTTGCAAGAATATGCTTTTTTCTTAAAGTATAAGTTAGGTAAGCATAATCAATTTGTTCATTCCTTGAGTCAGTGTGTAACAATTTTGACAACAATGGAAAATGAACTAGTAAGGTTTTAGGCACTTAAGGAATTGTATGAAGGTGACCCATATTTTGGTGATGTTGCAAGAAAACTTAAGGATCCTATAGTAGGTTGTGGTTCTTCTAATTATTTGATGCAGGATGATTATTTTTTCAAGGGGAAACACTTTTGCATTCCTGTTGGTTCAATGAGAGAATTGCATAGTGGGGGGTTGGCTAGACAGTCTGGTACTACTAAGACAATTTTTTTTGTTGTAGAAGAGAATTATTGGCCAAAGGTAAAGAGGGACATAAGTAGGATTGTCGAAAGATGTAGAGCGTGCCAAATGGCTAAGGGCCATGCAAAAAATATTGGGTTGTATATGCCATTACCTATCCCTACAAGGCCATGGGTTGATTTGAACATGGATTTCATGTCAGGACTTCCTAAAACATAGTGAGGGAATGATTATATATTTTTTGTGGTTGATAGATTCTGTAAGATGGCACATTTCATTTCTTCTGTAAAAAATAATGATACTATTATCACAAATTCACACCCCCAGAAAATTTGGTCAGAACGAGCCCCACACATAAAGAAAACATGAAGGGAAATGACGCAAACCCATGAGCTCATGTTCCAAAACTAGGTACAAAGGGAAACAGAGGCCCGAGAGAGTCAAATTCAACTATGCACAAGAAGAAATAGAAGAAATGACTCTTTTGAGTGTTTCCATATCTTAAATCTATTTAAGGGGTAACAGAAAGACTCAAAAAATGGAGTGGCAGAGGCTAAGAAAGAATAAATGAACTTATGCAAGGAGAAATGACTCTCTTAAGCCATTTCATGTCTTAAATCTATTTTGAAAGCTTCAGGTAGACATAAAAATGGAATTACAGAGTCAACAAGAAAGGAATAGTGCCGCAAAGAGGCTAGGAGCAAGAAGGAAAAAAAAAGACGAGGATTCAAATTTTTCAGGCTCAAAAATAGTTTAGGGCAGCCTCAGAAAATTGTCTAAGTATAGAAGTGCAAGAGGAGACTGCCAATTATCAGCCTAGCGCATTTCCAAGGGTTAGTCCAAAGGCGGAGACCCAAATGAGTGTGAGATTGCCACGTAGCCCAGGGTCCAAAAAAATAAGAGGGTCTATTCAAAATTCCACAAACCTGCAAAGGCTGCCAAGTATCGAATCGACGCTCCTCCGAAGGCCATTTTCTGAAAGGTATTTCCAAGCAAGCATGAGGCTTCCACGTGTTCTAATCTAAAGCGGGCCATTGGGGGAAACTTTAGTTTTTGCCTCTTTACCCAGAAAAGTGTAAAATTTTCAAAATGGGTTGTGACTTCACCAAAAAGAAAAAGTCAGCATCTGAAACCGAGTCAAACCAAAGAAGAGAGTCGAAGGAAAAGGTGAAAAATTTCCTTTTGACAAAAAGGAACAAAGGGAAATATTGAAGCATAGCTCCCCAGCCAACCAAAGGTTACCACGTGTCCAAGTGGAGTAGTGGGGTTGCAGGGATTTTCTTGATTTTACGATTCTTGCAAAAAAGGGGAAAAGTTAAGTTCTAAGCCCACAAACCCAATTTCACCCTAATATGGCTTCCACGTGTCACATATCAAAGAGGGGGCCCATTTTTCAAACTGGTTTTCATGCCCATTTGAACGGACCCAATGCAAACTTCGAAGGGTCATATCTTTCGACTTAGAGCTCGAAATATTACTAATGTTACACCGTTGGAAGCATCTCAATGTCCTTTACGCCATGTAAAGATAAAAAATCATTTTTTGTATGCCTTGTTAGGTAAAAATTGAAGAAACATATTACAGACCATTAACGTAGAATCCAATCTATTCAACTACTAGATCTTATTTGATTCGATCTGCTGGGGAACCAGAAGCCACATATTATGGGTAGATTTGTAGAAGGCATTGATTTCCAGTGGTTGAGATTTCAAAAAGGGATTCAATGTGTATCTCAGAGTGGTTATTGTAGGATGGGATTCTTTCTTTCTTCTATCTACCATTCTTCTATATATTGTAACAGAGGGGCACAAAAAAAGGGGTTGTTCGTTTTCTTCTTTGCCTCCCCCTTTTTCTCTTCCCTAGCATCAAAAAGGGAGTTTGAACCTCCTGACCTTCTCTATAAAATGGCATTTTTTTCCTCTTGTCCATAGATGATGCTCTATGCAAACTCTGAAGTAATAAAAAATGTGCTTTGTGGTGCATTTTTCAATCTTTGCTCATTTTTGGTTGTCTCTTCTTGCCTCTCTTCATTATAGGGTATCTGTGCATGTTTTTAATGTTCACTTGTACATCTAGGAGCTATGTTCATGGGGTTTTGGAACATTTTCTATGTAAATATGATCTATGGTATGTGATGCTATTGTCCATGCTTTCCATTTCTCACATCTCTTTGTTCCATGGCATTTGGTAGATGATCAACATTTTCCTTCTCTAGTGTATCACCGTTTTAGTGTAGGCTCTATTTTTCCTCCATTTCATTCTCTCCTTGTCTCATTGGAAGTTAGATTAGGATTATATATTATTGCCTACACCAAAATAGCTTGTGGCAGGTAGATTTGGAAGAGGAACCAACCTTCTCTAGAGGGTTATTCCCATTTTGCAAGTCCCACAGCTTGGGGAATGATCCAATGTTATGCAATCACACCAAATGACCCTTCCTTAGAAAATCATATCCATGACTCATTTGGGGGTGTTGTGATTTCACAATAACAATTTTGGCATTCCCGGTGGGATATTGGGGATATATATTTCATCTTCTCTTAGTGTCTCATGTAAAAAACAACAAATCATACACCACCATGCACCACTAACATTTATGGCATGCCTGATGGGACTAAAGGTCTTCAATTTATTTCATGAAGTTGATGTGTTCTTGGTGGGATTCATCCTTTTGAGGCACATGTAAGTTCACATCTGGAAACTCCATCTGGTCAAAACACCCATTCTATGAATTACAGACCTTTTCCATCCATTTATAATCATTTCCATCCCTTTTCTTCTTCCATCTCTTTCATTTTATCCCATTCCTTGAGGTTGTGTAATCATGAGTTCATTTCCTTCTTGGGACTCACACTTACAACAAAAAATAAATCTACCTCCAATATGTTTTACAACTCCTTCAAATAAGCAATTTGAGCAAAGGAAAAATCAATATGTCTACCCCTATGAGTAGTAATGCGAAAATTAGTTTAGATATGGAAACTTCCAAGAGCAGGGGTATGCAAGAAATGAAGACAATCAAATACAAGATGTTGGTCTATTGGAGAAGATCCAAAAAGTAGAGGTTGGCATGGTTCGGTCAAGGGGCATAGCACAAATGAAGGCATTTTAGATTGGTTTCAGGGAACCTTGTCCATGGGAAGGACCTTTTCCAAGGCATTACAACCCTCAAGAGAAGCTAGACTGCATGGTTGAAATGCTGCCCCAAATTACACAATGGAATGAGGATATCAAGGCTTATGAGTTGGAGTCAAGACAACCTTGTCAATGGGTAAATCCACCATCTCATAAATTTTCTTTTTCTCTTTCTCAATCAGCACCATCTCAACCCAAGCTCCAATTTCAAAGCTTCTTGTTGTATATATCTCCCTCCCCAGGTAAATATAGAAAAACGTGTAGGTTGGAGGTGCATAGTAGAAGATGTCGACACAAAAAAATTTGTGCCTTGGCACAGGTTGGAGGCACACAACAAAATACGTCGACATGAAAAAATTCACGCCCTAGCGTAAGTTGGAGGCGCACAGTAGAAGATGTCAACATGGAAAAATTCATGCCCTGACACAGGTTGGAGGCTCATGTTGACATGGAAAAATTTGTGCCCTGGCGCAGGTTGGAGGTGCACAGCAGAAGATGTCGACACGAAAAAATTTGTGCCCTGGAACAGCTTGGAGGCACACATACAGAAGATGTCAACATGGAAAGATTCGCGCCCTGGTGCAGGTTGGAGGCACATAGTAGAAGATGTCGACACGAAAAAAATCGTGCCCTGGCGCAGGTTAGAGGTGCACAGCAGAAGATGTCGACACGGATTTTTCAGTGCCTATGGTGCATGTAAGAGTATGTTGACACGATGATGGATGCGCTGAGGCGCATCTTCAGGATGTGTAACATTTTAAGCGTTGACACCCTGATAGAAGGAAAACACTGATCCAGATATTCAAATGGCCATAAATTTTCATAGGGAGCTTGGATTCATGCAATGTTGGACTTTTTAGAAAGCTTACAAGGTCCTCTACGCAAATATGATTGGATACCTTTAATTGGGTGAGAAAAAGCTCTTCAAAAATGCAAAATACAATTCGCCATTTTTTGGGTTTGCTAGGGTTCTCACCTACCACCATAATGAGATGAATTAAATACAATCTGGAGATGGTTGGGGTATATTTGGAATTCCTCTCTATTCCCTATCTCATTCTTCCTATCAATTGTAAGGAGGGGCTTCTTTATAAAGGTTGGACATTCTTGTTTTGCCCCTCCCTTCTTCTCTTTGGCATGTGAATTTGTGGAGTTCAAACCTCCCATCTAAAATTGTAATGCAACTTTTCCTCTTGGCATTTTGTAGTGTATTGTATCAATCTTTGGAGAAAATAATGCATGCCTGTGGATGATTCTCAACCCTCTCCATGTTCATTTGCATCCTCTTGATCTTTCACTACAAATTTTGTTATCTTTGCATGATCTTGCAGTACATTTTAATGATTTGTATTTATTGGCAAGATAGGTGTTCTTCATTCCTCGGTGCATCACCTTTGTTAGTTTAGGTTTTATTTTATACATATTCTTACCTTGTATCCTTGGAAAGTTAGTTTAGGTTTTTGAGTAAACCCTATACATTTTTACATGTGCATATGAACAAAGGAATAAGAACTGGCCTTCATCTGGAGAGCTTTTCTGATTTCACAAGGTCCCACACTTGGGAAAAGCTCCATGTTATGAAATCTCACTGAGAGTCTCAACCCATCAAGTTGTAGACAATCAGGGGTGTTGTGATTCACCATCAACACTTCCCAGTTGCTACCCCAAGTGTTGATTCCATTTCTCCATTCCCTAGTCTTCCACCCCATTTCAGTTCCTCTTCCCCTTTACCTTCCATATAGTCATCCCCTCCAAAAAACAAGAAGTTCCACCTCCCTCCCCACCACAAATAATCACAAAGTTGGTTGAACCCCAACCTGCGTCTCCTCTTGCTCTCCCAAGTCCATGTTGGGAAGAGACAAAACAAACTAGTCAAGGATAACAACAATAAGAGGAGCCCAACAGAAAAGAAATGACAAACAATCTAAAGAGTTAGACTACCAAATTTGGGTTTACAAAGATCCCCTTGATGGTCAAACCAATGGAGGAGGTTAGAGTTGAAGAAAAAGTGGTGGTTGAGGCTGAGTTTGTAGCAGAAGAAAAATAATAACAAGGGGAAGAGGAACTAGGCTTCTCTGGAGGGTCATTCCCATTTGCAAGTCCCACAGCTTGGGGAATAATCCAATGTTATGAAATCACACCAAATGACCCTGCCTTAGAAAAGTAGATCCATGACTCATTTGGGGGTGTTGTGATTTCACAC
Organism: Taxus chinensis; assembly: GCA_019776745.2. Lineage (NCBI taxonomy): Eukaryota > Viridiplantae > Streptophyta > Pinopsida > Cupressales > Taxaceae > Taxus > Taxus chinensis. The sequence continues at coordinate 652,527,250 of CM034152.1, forward strand.
TAACAGATACTTCCATAGTTGGATATTTGTTTTTTCAAAATTGGTTAGATTGCATGGATTTCTAAGAATGATCATTTTAGATTAGGACACAAGGTTTTTGAGTCACTTTTGGAAGACTTTACAGAGGAAAATGAGGACACAACTACAATTCAGTAGTTCATATAAACCCTAGACTGATGGGAAAATTGAAGTAGTGAGAAGATTTGAAATATCCTACGTTTCATAGTTGGAGAAAATTCAAAACAATAATATTTAGCTTTATAAAAAGATGATTTTTTCTATAATAGCTCAATAAATGGGTAAATAGGGAGGTATGCTTTCTATATTGTATATGGTAGGAATTCGAAGGGAGTCCTAGATCTGATTGTTCTACCCAGTGAAGAGAAAACTAGTGATGATGCATAAGCATTTGTAAATCACATTGTACAAATGCGTGATGAAGCTAGGGAGAAGTTGAAAGTTAGTAATGCACAATATAAAGCAATTGTAGATGCTAGTGTGAGAATAAGTATATTAAAAGAAGGAGATATGGTGATGGTTCATCTTAGAAAGGAAAGGTTTTCAAAAGGAACATTTAATAAACTCAAGTATAGGAAGATTGGGCCATGTAGGATTATGAAGGAAATGAGTGATAATATCTATAAGGTGGAGCTACCCAAAAACTTTTCTATCTCACTCGTTTTTCTTTTTTTTGACTTATATAAGTTTATAGGTCATGATGAATTTTTTTTTGAGGAGGAATAAATAAACTGGGAGCAAAAGATATGAAAGAAGAGAAAGGAAATGGTAATGCATGTCTTAGACCAAAAGACAATCACTACTAGACATGGGGGCTAAAACATATATCTGGTATAGTGGGAAGGTTTGTAGCATGGAGAAAATACTTAGATTACCGAGTGGGATTTGAAGAAGATTTACAGTGAAAAATTAGATGAATTCAGTCAACTTAATTTCTAGGAGCTGAATTCTTTTCAACTAGGGGAGAATGATGCGGGAGCGTAAATTACAGAGATGATAACTTATGATCCGACTCTTGGATCATATTAAAATTTTACAAGGTGGTAGATATACACTAATAATATGCTAGGGTATAATTTTATTGTATAAACTTACCTTTATGTGCCCAAAAATTTATAAAGGATGTAGTCTGAATAATAGAACTAATTAAAACGTTTCCTAAAGGTGAACTATGGTATGAGTGTCTAGTCTCAATGCACCCTAATGTGTTAATATGTTTCAAATAATGTTTAAACATTAGAAAAATGTAATGAATATACATATAGCCTTAAAATAACATGTGTTATGTTATTAATGTAAAGTTATCAGGATCTTTTATGATGATTGGTATGCCAGATAATACCAGAACCATAAATCATGAAAGAATGAGTTGTTTCAATGATACATTAGTATACAAAAAGAAATTAATGCAAAACTTCTAATGAACTAAAGGTGGAAACAATGATCATAAAATTATTATTTCCCGCTTGTTATATAAAAAAACATAGGTATAATGTCTATAACACAAGAAACATGTTATAATATTTTTGGACTTCCCTTTGGTTAGTATGAAATTTTAGAAGTATGCATAGCTAGATTATCACCTTGACTCACAGTGTGATTGGATAACATGGGTACTATCTCCAAGTTGTGGGACTTGCTACTTGAGATAGACCTCCAGAGAAAGCTGGTCCTTACTCCTAGACTACCTGCCACAATGTACTCTAATGCAGGGTAAACTAATTGTTCTAATCTAACTTCCCAAGGGACCAAGGAGTGAAAATGCATAAAATTAAAGCCTACACTAAAGCGGTGATACACCAGAAAAGGAGGGTGTGTGAGAGTATCCTTCCAATGCGTGAGATAAAGAAGTAAAATGCACACTGGAGGGAGTGATGAAATTTCCCCACGATCCAACAAAAATGCATTTGTACAACAACATTTCAAACATACACAATGATAGTGGATCCCTGCATGGACATAAAGTAGACACAATATTCTTGTAATCAAGATTGAAGGGGCAAGAAGAATGCAAGAAAACACAGCAGGGGAAGATACATCCACCAACCTATATTTTATTGCTTCATGATATGCACAGTTCAATCTATTACAAGATAAGGGCCTGGATCACCATGCAAGGAGTCCACTATAAGGGCCTATAGCACATTGGCTTGACAAAGCAATTTTGATAGAGCTTATGCTATCTGACAACTCCCCTTTTTTTACAATGAGCCCAACACTCCAATGTATAGAAAAAATGAGAAGAGATATGAGAGGGAAATTGAAAATCCCAAAATCTGTCCTTCCACCACTTGTAAGAGGCATTAAATGGAGTAAACCGATTGTATGGTGTTTGCAAAAGTCTCCCCATACTGTTCCAAGTGCTGCAGCAGAGAAAGAATGATGACCATCGCCTCTTAATAGCACTCCCAACTACCAAATAAAACACTGTTATGAACTCGGCCACATTTTATAAAAAAATATCCATTAATATCCCATCAAATATGGAATTTCTTCATTTATTTGCATCAATATCGGAGCCACAATTCCAACGGTACCAATTTTGCGTGATTATTGTTGAGAAATGCAAAAGTTATGGCCTTCTGAGTGCGGGAAGCTATTTTGGGCCTGACAGGCGTTTTTCTGTCATTTGACGGGAATGAGCATTAACTGACTGGAGCCGAATATGTTTATTTTATTTAAATATATCTACCCTAATTAAAATTAAGAAATCCAGATTTTTTTGGTGTAGAGGACATCGTGCTCATTCCAGAAAGTTCAATTTTGTGAAAATCGGAGCTCGGAGTCAAAAGTTATGGCCATTTGAAGTTTCACGGGTAAAACGTTGACTTTTCTTCTCTACCTTCAGTCCGCTTCGGCTTTTCACGGTCCCACACATCCCTTTTGTCCCAGCTTGGCCTGGAGTGCTAAACATTCTCCCATTTCGGCTGAATCGGTCGGTTCAGCGTACTCGCGGCCCAGATATCTCCATTAGCTTGTCGGACCGTCTGGGACAACCTTTTCTGATTCGCCGCGGCGTACTTTTGTCCCGCGCGTATCATTTCGAGCTATGACCGCGCCAGAAATTCAAATACTTCACGTACCTTCGCCCCAACTATTCCGTGCTGCCTTGACTCATTTGCCTGGTTTGGCCGGTTCGTGTACTTTTAGCGTCCCACGCGTCCCGACGTTTCAATTGTCTTGTGGACCTCCTGGGACTCATTTTGACCCAGTTGATTTTCTTTCGTATTTCCGGTCCCGCAAGTCCATTTGTCCCACGATGCTGTGCACGACCCACACTGGTACGATCCGCACCCTTAGACCCCAATGCTTGTAAAACAATTCTGGCCCAAGCTTAATTTTTGCATTTTTGCAATTTTTGTCTACCTCCTCAGAACTTGCTCCCTTCTTGGATGGGAGAATTAGAGAGATTAACCGAGTTAGCCCCACAAACATGTATTTTGGGCCTATGTATTTATCTTTACTTGCTTGGGACTGAATAATTTTGATCCAATTTGTTTCAACATTTCCTTAGGTTTCTACCTTGCACATTCACTCCCCTATAGGGTATCAGTTTGAAGATCTAAACGTCTTGTGGAGTCCAAGGAATGACACTATTAGGCCTACTCCCCCAGAGTAAGTTGTGTTTGCTAAAGACAGATTCCAGTAGGGAATCAGTGGTTGAATTACGTTCACCCCATTCAACAGCTCATGGATGCTGTAATGGGAAAACATTGAACGGAGGTGGAATTCAACCTAAATGGATAGGCTGATGGACCGTGGTCGTGGAGGTAATGTGTGGTGTAGCCCATGTGTGGCAACATAGACACCATACTGCTGTAAACAGAATAGGTGAAGCGGTAGTGGTTGTAGGTAGATGCCTTACCCGGGTATTAGCTTATGAATTGGGTCGGTAAAGCATGTTATGTGTTTAAAAGGTGATTTTATGATAGTGTAGGTATCCTTCATGCTCAAACTTTACACATAAAAGGAAGGTATTCTCATGACACCGAATCCAGGGTCTGCCAAGCAACAAGCTATATAGAAATTTCCCTTATTCTAGTTCAGGGGCCCACGCAAATGGAGGATTGGTGCCAAACAGGTGAAAGCGTCATTTAATGGATGCAACATGACATCTATGTCTTCGTGTATACAAATGTCAGGAAGAACAATGCATGGGATGGAGAATATGTTAATGCTAGCAACCCCATCAATCATCACTACATCGTACCTCATATTCATGACTTGTGGATGAGATCATTGAAGAAAGATTTCTCCTAGGGTCTGGGTGATTTTTTTGGTGTGGCCCAAAAAACTCCTACTTGGCTGAGATTCAGCTTAAGGGAGGATACTTGGTTACTTGGCTTTGAGATGAAGATGGCAATAAATCACTTTCTTAGTTCAGGCTACATGATTTCTATCATGGAGGCTACGGACTAGGGTCATTGGATAACGTGCACATAGATTAAAAAACCTTTTGAGACTAGGTTTTTTCTAGGACATTTTAGGGGATATTTTTACATACTTTGAGCATACTGATGTGTGACTCCATTAGAAATAGGGTCATTGGGGCCACGGATATGATTATAGGATAGGTGACATGGTACTGTTTTGATAGGATTGGTCAGTGAGTCAGGTATTACTCCTTTCCCTTATCCTACAGAGCACGTGTAGTGACTTTGTATACATACATTGATTTTAGGGGAGTTATCTAAATGGAGAAGGTGTAGGTGAGTGGTATAATGACATGAACAACGAAACTTCACCTACTAGGAGTCAATTCCTTGTATTTTGAGCTAAGCACAATGACATTAGGTGATGGCGTGGCAAGTTTATCTGACTGCGAACCATTTTAATTTTGAATCTGGAGGTGGCTCTAGGAGATGTGGGGGTAGAGGTCATTTGCCATTGATAGGAATGTGGATATGGGTGTCGGTGTGCGGGGTTCATTATCTTTACTTTCAATGTTATTGAGTATTCACAACACATAAGACGGTATTCGAGGCCTTGCAGTTCTCCACATCATGCCCTGGCACACGATTTAGGCACAAATTTTAGTGTCATCAAACCCTTTTGGCTTGGGTTTAAGGGGGATAAGGTCTGAGAAGCAGTAATGTAATGAATAAGTCTCATTATATTGGCATCTATCACTTTGCATAGAAACCTGATAGTTTCGTTTACCCAATGAAAGTGGGTTATGGGTTAGGTGAGACTAAATTGTTGAGGAACATCCCCATGTAGAGGGTGGAGTACGTCGAAGCTAGTGACCATGGGTAAATGTCGTTGTCATGTTTCCCTCTAGGTAGGGTTATGGTAGATGACGGGCAGGATGTGATTTATTATAGTTGTTAGGAATTAGAGAAAAAATATGCGGAAACAATTCCTCAAACCACAGTAGTAGGAAACTATATAGCAGAATTATACTTGCAGAAATATAACATCATAAATAAATAATGCACAAAAGAAGACAAGACAAGATTTAACGTGGTTCACCCAATGTGGGCTACGTCCACCAAGAACTTGCTCAGATTTTATTATCAACAAGAGTAAAACAACTCTCACAGTCTTCTCTCAGTTATGAACTCACAACAGAATTCCAAAGATGCTAAACCACATCTAAACCACAATTGACACCCAATTGCTTAACCTTGATCACTCTTGATCACCTCTTGATCATTAAGACTCAAGACCTCTTGAAACACTCAAGATATCTTCAAGATACCCTAACACCTCTATTTATAGGATTACAATCCTTCTAAGAAGTCCTAAAGCTGACCCTAGAAGTTTGAAAGTCACAATCTTTCAACTTCCCAAGGCTGGAAAAAATAGTCTCGATGTTAACAGCCAATTAACAACATGTTAACAGCAATGTCACAACAACAACAGTGACTGCACAACAACGTCACAACAAACGACTGTAGAATGCTCCTGAAGTCTCCAAACTTAACTGTTCGAGCTCAACACTTCAACACTGATTCAAGAAGACCAAAAATAGGCTCCACACCCCAACAATCTCCCACTTGGAGACTGTTTCCACTGAGAAAAGTTCTTAACCCTTCATTATCAACCATGAAGGCCAATCAAAGTTGAACACAACTTCAAATTCTCCCTTTTGACCGCCTTGGTCATCATATCCATAGGATTCTGACTGGTATGAATCTTTTCCAGCTTCAACTTATCTTCTTCCAAAGTTGTCCTGATGAAATGATATCTCAGCTGAATGTGCTTCATCCTAGAGTGGAAAGTGGAGTTCTTCACCAAATGAATAGCGCTTTGACTATCACTGTGTAGTCTCCCAACTTCTTGCTTATGACCCAACTCATCAAGCAACTGTTGTAGCCAAATCATCTCCTTGCTTGCCTCTGTGGAAGCAACATACTCCTCTAATGGTTGACAAAACCACAACCTTTTGTAACCGTGAAATCCAACTCACCACTGTATCACCAACCGTAAATACATAACCTGTCATGCTCCTCCTGCTGTCCAAATCTCCTGCCATGTCTGAATCTACATATCCACGTAATGTAGTGTCTGATCCACCAAAACACAATGCTACTCCCATGGTCCCTCTCAAATACCAAAGGATCCACTTTATTGCCTACCAAGTGCTCTCTACCTGGATCACTCATAAACCTGCTCACTGCTCCCACTACATGGGAAATGTCAGGCCTAGTGCATACCATAGCATACATCAAGCTACCAACTGCTGATGAGTACGATACCTTGGACATCTGGATTCTATCCTCCTCAGTCTTGGGACTCTGCTCCTTTGATAATTTAAAGTGACCTGCCAAAGGAGTACCAACCGGTTTAGCATCCTACATACTAAACCTCTCCAAGACCTTATTTATGTACTCTTCTTGAGATAATACCAGCTTCCTCTCCTTCCTGTTTCCGAGTTATTCTCATACCAAGGATTTGTTTTGCTGCCCCCAAATCCTTCATAGCAAAGGAGTCACCTAACTGCTTCTTGAGTACCTTTATTTCCTGCATGTTCTTCCTTGCAACAAGCATATCATCTACATACAGGCACAAAATAATATAACTACCATCAAGAAACTTCTTGATGTACACGCAATGGTCTGAGTGACACCTGGAGTAACCCTGCTCCTGCATAAAACTGTCAAACTTCATGTACCACTACCGTGGAGCTTGTTTCAGGCCATACAAGCTCTTCTTCAATTTGCACACTAACCTCTCCTTCCCTTTGACCTCATAACCCTGTGGCTACTGCATGTACAATTCCTCCTCCAACTCACCATGAAGGAATGCAGTCTTCACATCCAACTGTTCTAAGTGTAGGTCTTCTACTGCAACTAAACCAAGAACAGTCCTAATAGAAGTCATTTTAACAACCGGAGAAAAAATTTCATCAAATTCTATACCTTTCTTCTGTGTAAATCCTTTGACCACCAACCGGGCCTTGTATCATTTCCTACCTCCATCTTCCTCTTTGATTCTATACACCCACTTGTTCTGCAATGCTCTCTTGCCCTCGGGTAGCTCCACCAGATCCCAAGTCTGGTTTTCCATAAGAGATCTATGCTCTTCATCCATGGCCTGCTCCCACTTCTTCCTGGCATCCACCTGCACTGCTTCCTCAAAGCACTCTAGCTCTCCACTTTCAGTGAGCAATAAATAATTCAAAGATGGAGTAAATCATTCAGGTTCCCTTCTTACCCTAGAAGACCTTCTCACCTCAGGAGTTTGGGGTTCCTGATGAGTAGGTACCTGAACTGGCTATGCCAAAACATGTTGTACCTGAACGGCCCCTTGGACACCTTGTTGTCTGCAATGTCCTCTAACACTGTGTATTCTTTCTTTGATTCCTCTTTTTGTTCCTGCAACTGATCTTTATACATGATTTTTTCATTAAAGACAATATCTCTAGACCGAAATATTTTCTTGTCTTTAAGACTCCAAACACGGAAACCAAAATCATCTTCACCATATCCAACAAAGGTGCATTTCTCAGACTTAGCCTCTAACTTGGTCCTATCATCTTTATCAATGTGAACAAATACCTCACATCCAAATACTCTAAGAAATGAGTAATCAATTTTCTTACCAGACCAAGCCTCCTCAGGTATACCTCCATCCAAGGCCATAGAGGGTCCTCTGTTAATCAGATAAACAGTTGTGCTTACCGCTTCCAGCCCAAAACATGAGTGGCAGCCCTTGAATGTAACCTCATGCACCTAGCACACTCCATGATTGTCCTGTTCATTCTCTTTGACACTTCCATTTTCATGTGGAGTATTTGGAACCGTTCTTTTCCTGTGGATCCCATTTACCAGTAACAGTAATCCAATAAATTCATTGCTACAATATTCCCCTCCATTATTTGACCTGAGACATTTCAACTTGAGACCTATTTCATTCCTCAACCAAGGCTTTCCATATTTTGAAAGTTTCAAACACATAATATTTCTTTCTAATGCAATATACCCAAACTTTTCTAGTTGCATCATTAATGAAAGTGACGTAATTCATGAACCACCAATAGAGTTTAGCTTAGGGCCAAAAAAACAAAGAAAACTCAGCTGAATTCATGGATTACATTTGGGCTAAGACATTTTTGTCCACAGAGCGGTCTGCATTGACAGTTGGGACGTCGAGACGCGAGGATCTGCAACAAAAATCCATCTACAACCGAAAGCAGGGAAAATCGTCAAGTTTTTGTGCTAAAGGCATTTCGCGCATGAAATGGTCTTTTCTACAGTCGGCTGACAAACATCAGTACCGCGAGACCGTGGACGCGCAGGATGAGGCCATGAAAGCTCTTCTTCCCAATTTAAACACTCTCATTCCGAAAACTACAGAGCCCCCATTTCCTCCTCCAAGCCTGAATCGGCCGATGTGGGAGAATGTGTCCAGAACAGCCGGGACAAAAGTACACGTGGGACGCGAAAAGCCGAATACAGCCGAAGGCAAAGAAGAATCCTGGTGGAACGTTTGACAAAGAAAAAAATCTTTAAACGGCCATAGACTTTTGACTATGCAAGCTCCGAATTTTCACAAAATTGGACTTGCATCTGGAATGAGCACGACCTTCCTATTTTTACAAGGGTAGATACATTTAAATAAAATAAACATTATTCATCTCCAGTCAGTTAATGTCATTCCTGTCAAATGACAGAAAATGCCTGCCAGATCCCAAAATAGCTGGCCGCATAAGTATTTAAAAAGGCCATGAACTCCTTTGCAGGGTTTCTCAACTACTTCACACAAAATTGGTACCATTGGAATCAGGCTCCAATCCCAACACAAAAAAATACAATAAATTCCATATTTTATGGATAATGGTGGGTATTTTTCACAAAACATGAACGGGTTCATAAAGTGTTTTATTTGGTGGTTGGGAGTGCAATGTAAGAGGCATGGTCCTCATTCTTTCTCTACTGCAGCACCTGGGATAGTATGGAGAGCCTTTTGAAAGTAATTGGAATCATTGTTACTCCATTTAATGCCTCTTACAAGTGGTTGAAGGATAGATTTCAGGATTTCCATTATTCCCTGCAGCTCTTTCATTTCTCATTTTTCTTAAATTGGAGTGTAGGGCTCATTGTAAAGTGGGGGTATCAAATTTTGTTAAGCAAAGCTCTGCCAAAATTTCTTTGTGAAGCCAATGTGTTACAGGCCCTTGTTTTGGACTCCTTACATGGTGATCCAGGCCCTTTTCTTGTAACAGATTTACTGTGCATACCAGGAATGATAAAATACAAGTTTGTGGATGTATCTTCCCCTGCTGTGTTTTCTTACCATTCTTCTTGCCCCTTTAACCTTGATTACAAGAATATTGTGTCTATTATTATGTTCTTGCAGTATATCCATTTTCATTGTGTATGTTAATAAATATTGTTGTGCTGCACTTCCACCCAAAAGATGAGTGGAGCACTAGCATGTCATCACCCACCTCCTGAGTGTGCACTTTCATTCTATCTCTAACACACATTTTTTGAAGACTATTTCACACCGTTCTTTTCTGCGTGTATCACCGTTGAAAAATACTGTATAAATTCATCTTATGCATTATATCTCCATTATCACACCTTGAGACAATTTAGGTTAGAATAGTTCATTTCTCAACCAAGGCTTTCCATAGATTGTTGAAGGTAGTTTAAACACATCAATTTCTTTCTAATGGAAATCTATCCCAACTTAGCTAGTCCCACAACTTCAAGAAAGTGACGTAATAACATCCAATCACCACCGTAGAGTTCACCTATAGCTGCCCCCATACATATGTATGCAAACTAAGGGGTACCCTGATTTGGTGTACACTTCCACCCAAAACATGAGTGGCAGCCCCGCATGAATGCACCTCACGGTCCATGATTGTCTTACTTTGGAGTATTTGGAACTATTCTTTGCCTACATCCCATTTACCAAATAGTAATCAAGAAATTCCTGCAATATTCCCCTCCATTATCTGACCTGAGACATTTCAATTGAGACTTGTTTCATTCTCAACCAAGGATTTCCATCCTTTGAAAATTTCAAACACATTATATTTCTTTCTAATGGAATACACCCAAAATTTTCTAGTTGCATTTATGACATAATAACATGAACCACCAATAGAGTTTACCATGCCCCCATACCTTATGCACTAACTCTAACTTACCCTCCTTCCTGGTGACCTTGAGAATCTCACCCGCTTCTGTTTCCCATAAACACAGTCCTGTCCAAATCTAAAAGTTGCATCTGACCATATGACTGAGTCTCTAGTACCAACTAAATTGCAATAATCAGCACCACTGGTTAAATACAAAGTACCAGTTTTCTTACCTCTTGCAACCACAAGATCTCCCTTGGTAACCTTCCAAGAATCCACTGTAAAACTAACTGTACAGCCATCACTTCCCAGTTGTCCTGCTGATATCAAGTTCCACCTCAACTTAGGCACATGCCTGACATCCTTAAGTAGCCATGTGTTCCCATTCTACATTTTCACCTGAACACAACCTTTCCCTACTATGCTGCATGGTTCATCATCACCAAGATATACATGTCCAAAATCACCTTGAACAAAATCAGTAAAGTAATGTCTATGTGGTGTGGCATGGAAAGAAACCCCTGAATCTAACACCCAAGATTCAGAAATATTATCTAAAGAAAGAATTAAGGCATCCTGACAAACATCACCTGTTGCCAAATTTACCTCTTTAGTTTCCTCCTTGTTCTTCTTATCCCGAAGAGCCCAACAATCTTTCTTAGCATGACCAACCTTCCCACAGTGCCAACATTCTAACTTACTCTTGGACTTTGACCTTCCATAATCATTCAACTTCCCATGGTTACCTTTCCCTCTATTCTTTTGTCTCCCTCTACTCTCCACCGTCAAAGCGTTTCCAGAAGTAGAAGAATCTTCGGTGCTCTTCCTTCGCATTTCCTCACTTAGGATCACACCTATTACATCCTCAAACTTCAGCTTTGAGTTATTAGAGACTGAATTACTTATAGCCATAACCAAGTTGTCCCAGCTATCTGGTAAGGAGCACAAAATCAACAAATCTCTGACCTCATCATCAAAGTCAATTTTTATTGAGTTTAACATACTCACAACCATATTAAATTCATTCAAATGATTAGCAATATAACCATTCTCAGACATCTTCATATTAAATAACTTTTTCATCAAAAATATTTTATTAGAGGCAGAGGGTTTTTTCATATAACTTCCCCAACGCACTCATGAGACCTTCCGTGGTCTTCTCCTGCGATATGTTGAAAGCAACCAAAGATGCAAGGCATAAATGAATTGCCCTGAGTGCCTTTCTATCCAGCAACTCCTAATCCTCATCCGACATGGTTGTAGGTTTCTTTGCTTTTCCAGCCAAAGGAACATGGAGGTCCTTTTGATATAAGTAATCCTCCATTTGCATCTTCCATAAACCAAAGTTCTACCCATTGAACTTCTCAACCCTTGATCTACCCTCATATGCCATAGCTCCCACTCAAGCTAAACTTTCCCTGTGATTTACAACTTCAGAAAAAACCACCAAAGCTCTGATACCAATTGTTAGGAATTAGAGAACAAATATGTGGGAAACAATTCCTCAAACCACAGTCAGTAGGAAACTATATAGCAGAATTATACTTGCAGAAATATAACAACATAAATAAATAATGCACAAAAGAAGACAAGACAAGATTTAACATGGTTCACCCAATGTGGGCTACATCCACCAAGAACTTGCTCAGATTTTATTATCAACAAGAGTAAAAAAACTCTCACAGTCTTCTCTCAGTTATGAACTCACAACAGAATTCCAAAGATGCTTAAACCACATCTAAACCACAATTGACACCCAATTGCTTAACCTTGATCACTCTTGATCACCTCTTGATCATTAAGACTCAAGACCTCTTGAACACTCAAGATATCTTCAAGATACCCTAACACCTCTATTTATAGGATTACAATCCTTATAAGAAGTCCTAAAGCTGACCCTAGAAGTTTGAAAGTCACGATCTTTCAACTTCCCACGGCTGGAAAAAATAGTCCCGATGTTAACAACCAATGTTAACAACATGTTAATAGCAATGTCAGCAATAACATTGTGACAACACAACAACGTCATAGTCAAACGAACTGCAGAATGCTCCTGAAGTCTCCAAACTTAATGTGTTCGAGCTCCAACACTTCAACACTGATTCAAGAAGACCAAAAACAGGCTCCACACCCCAACAATAGTAATGTGATTCACTTTATTTTGTTAGTTAAATGTACCCTTATTTTAGGTTGTACTAATCTTTATAATTAAATTAATTTGGGATGTGACAAGTAAATTTAATTTTTTTAGATTGTCCTTGATTTTATAATGGATTTGAATAAGATTTTATTAGTTTTGGTGATGAGTACTCAACCTTACATGTCAAACTGGGATTTTTTGGCTTAAAGGCTATTTTGGAGGATTTTGGGACAAGTTAAGCTTGCCCCATACCTCTTAAATTCACCTACCTGATAACTTTACCAATAGGGTAAGGGGTCAAAATTAGGCCCTATTATGTGTTTTGGGAAGATAAAAAGGTTAAATTATTTCTCCTTCTTACATGAGATTTTAATTTTGTCCTTTGGAGTATGGACTTTTGGTTTGTGTGTTTAAGGATAACTTGTCACATTCTCACCCACTAATTTATGAGCTTTGGGTTTGGTGTTTCGCCATGTGATGTGGAGTTGAGGAGAAGTGATGCGGCATCCTACATGGAACCACCTGACCCTCCTCTTTTTATTCTATTTATTGAAGTTTATTTGATTATTTTGCCCAAGGTTAGATGATTTATTTTCACTCTTGTATTATTTGGAGGAGCTTGCTTTTGGAATTCTTGTTGGAAGCTTGGGAGTTTTTTTATGCTTTATTTGGACAAGGAATGGCTTGGATCTTGTGCTTTTGGATTGTATAATATTAAAATGGCAAGATAGGGACTTCACCTATGCATTTTCTTTTTTTATTTTTTGTACAAATGTCTTTCAATGAATGAATTTTGTGTATTTTGGTTTTGGGGATAGAATGGTCTTAAGGTTGTGTAAGAGAAAGAAAATGGGGATTTATTAAGGGAGAGATAAGAGTTTATATTATGCATTTGGAGGGATTTTTTGGGTAAAGTTTCACACCTTGTGATGATTAAAAAAAATATATTATTTATCTTGATATGTTTATTGCGGGAGGGATAAGATTTCAGGTTGGAGACATAAGAGAATTTGAGGGAGGAATAAGAGTTTTGTTCTGGTTGTGTGAATGAATTTTAAGATTGATTTGTAAGGTGGTCACCTACAATCTTTAGGAGGAATAAGTGATTCCCCATGTTTCTTCACTTCCCTTGGCTTGAATTTGATCCTTTCTGCTTGGGAAAAATTGTATGGTTGTTATTTTTGTATTGTGCTTGTGTGTGGGAAGTTTTTTTTGAATGGTTATTATGGAAGCCTTATGAAAGTTACCATGGTTGTTTGATACCATCCATGGCTTCATTGTTCGGGCTTCAGCAATCAATGAGGATGATGGTTTCTCCAGCTCATTCGATTATAGGTTGGGTGGAGAGTGTTGCCTAATCCCCATTTTATTGTTGTGCTTGAAGTTGAAGATTGGAGGATTTCATGTTATGTTAGATCCAAGAGGAAGTTAATTTGTAAAGTTGTTCCAATGTTAAAAAACTTAAATTTGTAATCTTGTAAATTATTCTTTCATACTACTTGGAATGAAGATAACCTTTGTATTGTAATAAAATGAACTATGGTCAGTGAGAAAAACACTACATTGTTGCCTTATTGAAATTTGTATTACTGTAAACTGTAAGATTTTTTTGTAAATTTTACTATCAATTTTTGTTGTCTGGAAAAAGTGGTGAAAGAAGAACTTTTAATATTGTAATTTATTGAAAATATATTTCTTTCAAATCTGGAAATAGAACCTTAGTTGTTTGTGATTTCCTTTGGTGAAATGGTCTTGTTGATATTGGTAGAATTTATGAAATTTATGTCTTGATTTTCCTTGACCTGAAATGAATATCATTCTTGTTGTGAAAATAAAAGAGACACAGTTCTCTTTTTTTATAATAAGTGTTATTATATTGAAAAGTTGAAATATGTTGGTATGACACTACCCTTGTATGCAAGATATGAAGATGTTGAAAAATGTAATATATTAAACTAAAGTAAGAAACAATGAACCTTAATTCTATGTAATTGGGATGGTGTGTACATTTCATTCTGTTATCTTGGAGTTATTTTCTGATGAATAAATGGCATCAACATATCAACTATTGTTTGTAGGCACCATAATTAAATTTTAATATTACCATAGAAACCAACGTGGAGGAAGAATTGTTTTTTTGGAAAATACTAGAAAATAAGGTTCTATTTTTAGGAAACATATCCACTATCCTTTGTAAAGTGGAAGTTTCATAACTACTTCCCTTCCCATAGCAGTGTTTTAAGAATTGATTTCATTGACACAGGGTGAGTTGGATCAGTACATCGCCATAATATTTCTAGGTTAGAAAATGAGGTAGTGTTTACATTACTTTTCATAGAGCTCCATAAAAATTATGACTATGCAAAATCCAGAATGAAATTAATTAAAACCTAAGATTTAAAAATATCAAATGGAACTACCAAGAAATAGTAAATGAAAAAATTCATTCGTTTGAGCATAAAAATTATTTTATGGGAACCCAAATTTGCCATATAATCTCATATATCTAATGAAATATGGATTTTATACAAAATATTGAACTCCAGGACTGTATATAACCCAATAGAAAACAAGAGATTTATGGTGGAATATCAACTGCAGAATTCTATTTCATCCCTGCTACTGTAGTGCCCACTTCCCTTCAAAGTGCACCTTTTGTTATCGATCATGATACTACTGATGATATTATGGACATTGCTATGGATTAAAAGGAATTTATTATGATGTTAGATGTAGATCATGGATTATTGTTGACTTTGATTCATATATGGTGCATGGTGATTATTGGAAAATTTTATATATTTATAATGATATGTTGTTCAACATGGTTATATTTATGGATGTCCATATTCAGACATGTGATATTTTATGTAATAAGTAGACCTATAAAGTGAAATTTATTTGATGATCATGTAGTTGTTGAGAAAATTGCAAATTTTATTTCTAGTTTTCTTTATGTTGCTGAGATTCATATATATAGATGATTTTGGGATTATATTTATATTCATTTGGATGTTCTGATATGGCCACAAGGTCGAAGGAGGTATTTGTGTTTTGTAAGTTAAAATATCACAACAAACATCGAGGGATTGGAGACCAACCACATGAAGAATTCTAGATGGAATTCAAGTAAAGGTCACCATGGCAACTTGTAATTGTTTGAGTGTGCTTGAGTGTGGTTAGGGATTCCCATGGGGGGAATCCCCTTTGAATGTGACCAAGGGATTTATGTTTTCTTTTATTTCGTTATCTATCAATGTTGTCTGTTTTTTTAGTGATGTGCTTCCCTTTTCATTATTTAATTAAATTGTGGTAAATAATGTTAGTAATCATATTGTTAAAAGTAATTAATCAAAATGAGTCATAAGAAATTAATTATTAGAGTTGTTGGCCTAAAATTAAAGCGTTGTAAGAAATGTGTAAGTGATGTGTAACTTAATTTTGGAGTATGAAACACTCCAACTTATTTGGAATTAGAATTTTTCATTGGAGGCTGATTTTGGAGGCTTGTGGGACAGGCTAAAATTGTCCCATACCTCTTAAATTTATTTACCAACCATACCTATGGTTGGAGAGTTAAAATTTAGAATTTCACTATGCGAGTTTTTAAAGTCAAGTTTAACGTTTTAATTGCACTTTTGTTGCATGTTTTTAATTTCAGTTCTTATGGGGTGTTGGCTTGATTAGAGTTTGTAAGTAAAAAAGACATATTATTCACCCACCTATTTGTTATGCATTGGAGAATGAAGTTGACTTTGGTGCTAGAATTGAGGAGTTGTGAAGTGACATCCTACATTGATCCATCTCATCCTCTTCTCCTTCCTCTTATTTAAAATCAAATTTTCTTGGCTTGTTTTTAGGTTGCTTAGCTTTTGGATAACTTTATTTTTGGGTGAATTTATGTTGCTATTGGATCTTTTCCTTGTGGAGAAGATTGGATATTGTTGCATGCCCTGGGATTGTTGATATCTTGGACTAGATTACAATGGAAATCTTTTTGTTTTGCAACCTTGGAAAAAAATCCATTATGGAGAGGTAGGATCTTGGTTTTGGAAATTATCTCCTTAATTTTTATGCTTATGTGAATGGTTAAATGTTTGAATGTGTTGTTTTATTTGTTGGCTAGTTGGGTAGATGGCCTAGGAATGGTTAATGAGAAGACTACGGGGATTCTTGTGGGGAGACATAAGTGTTATGGGGAGGTATAAGTGTGGAGGGAGTTGGGATTTTGCTTCCACTTTACAAAATAAATAGCTTGAATTTCTTTACTCGTTATGGTGTACCAAAATAGGTTGGGGAGGTGTAAGAAAATGGGATGAATAAGGGGTACTTCAGGAGAGGCATAAGGGCATTTCAGGGTTTAATATACTATATTTTTGGAATTTTGTAATCAAGATGATGATATCCATTTTCCCCTTTTGGGAGGCATAAATAGCATCCCCCATAGTTCTTTCTCCTTTGACTTTAATGAGGAATCCTGAGTTTTGTTGTTGATCTTTTATCCGTGGTTACAAACTACATATTTGTTTTAGACTCTGTTTTAAATGTGAAGTTGCATGTGTGTTGTGGAAGCCTATTGTTTCCATGAGTTGAAACACATATCTTATTGCATTATGATTGCGGGATTGGGGGGCCAATGAAGAAGGATGTCTTCTCCTTTTCATTGGATGTCTTGGTTGGGCGGAGAGCATTTCCTTTCCCCTGCCCTTGTTGTGATCAAACTAGAAAATAGAGGATCTTCATGTTGTTATAATGGAGTAAGTGGAAAAAGAAAAGTTTGATAGTTCTCTTCTTACATAGAGTTAATTTTTGTCCTTTAAAGTATGGCTTTTGGTTTGTGTGTTTTAAGGATAACTTGTCACATTCTCACCCACTAATTTATTAGCTTTGGGTTTTGTGTTTGGCCATGTGATGTGGAGTTGAGGAGAAGTGATGCGGCATCCTACATGGAACCACCCGACCCTCCTCTTTTTTTTTCTATTTATTGAAGTTTGTTTGATTATTTTGAGGTTAGATGATTTTTTTTCACTCTTGCATTTTTGGAGGAGCTTGCTTTTGGAATTCTTGTTGGAAGCTTCAGAGTTTTTTTATGCTTTATTTGGACAAGGAATGGCTTGGATCTTGTGCTTTCGGATTGTATAATATTAGAATGGCAAGATAAAGACTTCACCTATGCATTTTTATTTTTATTTTTTGTACAAATGTCTTTCAAGGAATGAATTTTGTGTATTTTGGTTTTGGGGATAGAATGGCCTTAAGGTTGTGTAAGATAAAGAAAATCGGTATTTATTAACGGAGAGATAATATTTTATATTATGAATTTGGAGGGATTTTTTGGGTAAAGTTTCACACCTTGTGATAATTTAAAAAAATTATTATTTATCTTGATATGTTTATTGCAGGAGGGATAAGATTTCATGGAGACATAAGAGAAATTGAGGGAGGAATAAGAGTTTTGTTCTAGTTGTGTGAATGAATTTTAGGAGGATTTGTAAGGTGGACACCTACAACCTTTAGGAGGAATAAGTGATTCCCCATGTTTCTTCAATCCCTTGGCTTGAATTTTATCCTTTCTGCTTGGGAAAAATTGTATGGTTGTTATTTTTGTATTGTGCTTGTGTGTGGGAAGTTTTTTGTGAATGGTTATTATGGAAGCCTTATGAAAGTTACCATGGTTGTTTGATACCATCCATGGCTTCATTTTTGGGGCTCAGCGATCAATGAGGATGATGGTTTCTCTAGCTCATTCGATTATACGCTGGGTGGAGAGTGTTGCCTACTCCCCATTTTGTTGTTGTGCTTGAAGTTGAAGATTGGAGGAGTCATGTTATGTTTGATCCAAGAGGAAGAAATTTGTAAAGTTGTTCTAATGTTAAAAAACTTAAATTTGTAATCTTGTAAATTATTCTTTCATACTATTGGAATGAAGAGCCTTTGTATTGTAATAAAATGAACTATGGTCAGTGAGAAAAACACTACATTGTTTCCTTATTGAAATTTGTATTACTGTAAAAGTAAGATTTTTTGTAAATTTTACTATCAATTTTTGTTGTATTGAAAAAGGTTGAAAGAAGAACTTTTAATATTGTAATTTTTTGAAAATATATTTCTTTCAAATCTGGAAATAGAACCTTAGTTGCTTGTGATTTCCTTTGGTGAAATGGTCATGTTGATATTGGTAGAATTTATGAAATTTAAACTTGATTTTCCTTGATGAAATGAATATCATTCTTGTTGTGAAAATAAAAGAGACACAGTCTCTTTTTTATAGTAAGTGTTATTATATTGAAAAGTTGAAATATGTTGGTATGACACTACCCTTGTATGCAAGATATGAAGATGTTGAAATGTAATATATTAAACTAAAGTAAGAAACAATGAACCTTAATTCTATGTAATTGGGATGGTGTGTACATTTCATTTGTTATCTTGGAGTTATTTTCTGATGAATAAATGACATCAACATATCAACTATTGTTTATAGGCACCATAATTAAATTTTAATATTACCATAGAAACCAACCGAGGAAGAATTTTTTTTGGAAAATACTAGAAAATAAGGTTCTATTTTTGGGAAACATATCCACTATCCCCTGTAGAGTGGAAGTTTCATAACTACTTCCCTTCCCATAGCAGCATTTTAAGAATTGTTATTGACACAGGGTGGTGGTTTCGTTACTTTTCATAGAAACATAAAAATTACGACTATGCAAAATCTGGAATGAAATTAATTACAACCTAAGATTTAAAACTATCAAATGGAACTACCAAGAAATAGTAAATGAAAAAATTCATTCGTTTGAGCATAAAAATTATTTTATGGGAACCCAAATTTCTATAATCTCATATATCTAATGAAATGGGATTTTTATAAAATATTGAACTCCACGACTGTATATAACCCAATAGAAATCAGAGATTTATGGTGGAATATCAACTGCAGAATTCTATTTCATCATTTATCCCTGCTACTGTAGTGCCCACTTCCCTTTGACACCTTTTGTTATTGATCCTAATACTACTGACGATATTATGGACATTGCTATGGTTTTGATTTATTATGATGTTAGATGTAGATCATGGATTATTGTTGACTTTGATTCATATATGGTGCATGGTGATTATTGGAAACTTTTATATATTTATAATGATATGTTGTTTGACATGGTTATATTTATGGATGTTATTCAGACATGTGATATTTTATGTAATAAGTAGACCTATAAAGTCAAATTAATTTGATGATCATGTAGTTGTTGAGAAAATTGCAAATTTTATTTCTTGTCACCTTGATGTTGTTGCGATTCATATATATAGATGATTTTGGGATTATATTTATATTCATTTGCATGTTCTGATATGGCCATGAGGCTGAAGGAGGTATTTGTGTTTTGCAAGTTAAAATATCACAACAAACATCGGGGGATTGGAGACCAACCACATTAGAATTCTAGATGAATTCAATAAGGTCACCATGGGAACTTGTAATTGTTTGAGTGTGTTTGAGTGTGGTTAGGGATTACCATGGGGGGAATCCCCTTTGAATGTGACCAAGGGATTTATGTTTTCTTTTATTTCGTCATTTATCAATGTTGTCTTTTTTTTAGTGATGTGCTTCCCTTTTCATTATTTAATTAAATTGTGGTAAATAATGTTAGTAATCATATTGTTAAAAGTAATTAATCAAACTGGGTCATAAGAAATTAATTATTAGAGTTGTTGGCCTAAAATTAAAGCGTTGTAAGAAATGTGTAAGTGATGTGTAACTTAATTTTGGAGTATGAAACACTCCACCTTCTTTGGAATTAGAATTTGTCATTGGAGGCTGATTTTGGAGGCTTGTGGGACAGGCTAAAATTGTCCCACACCTCTTAAATTTATTTACCAACCATACCTATGGTTGGAGAGTTAAAATTTAGAATTTCACTATGCGGTTTTTAAAGTCAAGTTTATTGTTTTAATTGCACTTTTGTTGCATGTTTTTAATTTCAGTTATTATGGGGTGTGGGCTTGATTAGAGTTTGTAAGTAAAAAATACATATTATTCACCCACCTATTTGTTATGCATTGGAGAATGAAGTTGACTTTGGTGCTAGAATTGAGGAGTTGTGAAGTGACATCCTACATTGATCCATCTCATCCTCTTCTCCTTCCTCTTATTTAAACTCAAATTTTCTTGGCTTGTTTTTAGGTTACTTGGCTTTTGGATAATTTATTTTTGGCTGACTTTATTTTTCTGTTGGATCTTTTCCTTGTGGAGAAGATTGGATATTGTTGCATGCCCTGGGATTGTTGATATCTTGGACTAGATTACAATGGAAAGCTTGTTGTTTTGCAACCTTGGAAAAAAATCCATTATGGAGAGGTAGGAGCTTGGCTCTGGAAATTCTCTCCTTAATTTTTATGCTTATGTGAATGGTTAAATGTTTGAATGTGTTGTTTTATTTGTTGGCTAGTTGGGTAGATGGCCTAGGAATGGTTAATGAGAAGACTATGGGGATTCTTGTGGGGAGACATAAGTGTTATGGGGAGGTATAAGTGTGGAGGGAGTTGGGATTTTGGTTCCACTTTACAAAATAAATAGCTTGAATTTCTTTACTCATTATGGTGTACCAAAATAGGTTGGGGAGGCATAAGAAAATGGGATGAATAAGGGGTACTTAGGAGAGGCATAAGGGCATTTCAGGGTTTGATATACTATATTTTTGGAATTTTGTAATCAAGTGATGATATCCATTTTCCCCTTTTGGGAGGCATAAGTAGCATCCCCCATAGTTCTTTCTCCTTTGGCTTTAATGAGGAATCCTGAGTTTTTTTGTTGTCTTTTATCCGTGGTTGCAAACTACATTTTTTTTGGACTCTGTTTTAAATGTGAAATTGCATGTGTGTTGTGGAAGCCTATTGTTTCCATGAGTTGAAACACATATCTTACTGCATTGTGATTGGGGATTGGGGGGCCAATGAAGAAGGATGGCTTCTCCTTTTCATTGGATGTCTTGGTTGGGCGGAGAGCATTTCCTTTCCCCTGCCCTTGTTGTGATCAAACTGGAAAATAGAGGATCTTCATGTTGATGTAAGGGAGCAAGGGAAAAAGAAATGTTTGATAGTGATTTTTGAGATTAATTATTATTGTAAACTTTTCCCAATTTGAACTAGATGACTTGTAAAATTATTTGTAATGGATAGTTAATCTATTTTGGAAATGAAATCCTATGTTTAAATGAGAAAGAGATATGCACTCAAATTTGTACTATGTAATGAAACGTAAAAGTATATTTGAATGATAAGAAAAGAGAAAGAGTTGTAATTTGTAAAGTTGTATTATTTTCAACAAATGGAGTTAGTGAACTGCTTAAAGTCTTTGTTGAAAAAAAAAATATTGAGAATTTTTTTTTTTGGAAGAAAGAAATATATAAGAATAAAATACATTACTCTATTTGTTGAAATGCCTGGTTTGAAAAATAAAAGCTATATTCTTGTTTCTACTTTTTTACTAAAGTAAATATAACTATTTAAGAGTAGCATGGAATGAGCTCAATGATTTTTTATAGTATGGAAAAAGAACTAGGTTAATCTCTGTTTTTTTTTTTCTATAAACTTTATTTTTATTTCATGATAAACTTTGCAAATTTTTAGTAAAAGATGCAGAACAATCCTATAAAACTATGAAAAAACATTTGAAACACTAATAAAATCTAAGGAAGATGAAAATGGTCCCAAACAAACCGAAGTACTTAAGAAATCTTACAAAATATATATATATATATATATATATATATATATATATATATATATATATATATATATTATATATATATATATATATATATATATATATCCTTGAAAATCGGGCATGGTCAAATTTAGAGTTGTTTTGCTATCAGATTTGGAAGTTTTAAATTAACAATTGATCAATGTCTTAACCCATGAAAGTCATCCTCAACTCTCCCAAGCACATACTTCCAATTTTTTTTTACATGTTAAAGGAGAGAGGATGGCGGATTTGAGAAAATTATGTAAGTTAAAACGTTCAATTCATCTTTGAAAATCCTGTAGAACGTTTTCTTGAAAATTACCATTCAAAGTTCCTCAAAATTAAAATCTTAAGTTTCCTGTGCAAAGAGTATTTTGAGAGCTTTCCGAAAATTCCTCATTTTCCCAAAAACGTGTTCCCAATATAAAGTTATGCCCTTCTAAAGTTTTTACCACATTTCGGGCTCACAAATAATTTAACTGCCAAATTCAAATTATTAAATATTTGCACGCAGACCCGCGGGTTAAAACTTGTTTTTTTTTTTTTCTTTTCACCCAATGGGCACAAAAATCATGAAATTACCTGCCTCCCCGCCGACCCGAACCTTCTCTCCCTGACAAAATTTTTCTAAGACCAAAAAGTTCTTTTTGAAAAAAATTTCTCCATGGCCCCGCATCCCCGCAGCCAATCATTGACTAACACGTGGCTTACAAACGCGTTGGTGGGTGTACAGATGCCTTTTTTTTCACATTAGCTCTTCAAAAGAAAATTTGGAAAAAATCCCCAAATTTTCCCCACAGGTCCGCAAACCCGCGGCCAATGGTTGGCTGACACATACCTCAACGACGCATCAACGGAGGCGCAGAGTGTCTAGAAGCTTTACAGTTCAAAACTCAAATTTTCCCAATTCTCCCCACCAATCATCCGATCTGAATCCAATAAACATCTTACATGTGGTGTTGATAGGCACCGGAAAAGGTAAGGGTGGGTTTTTACCCCTTACACCTTCTTAATACTTAACGAAAAAACTTTTGTTTGCCCCCGCTAACCACGTGTCCCTTGCGGCATGGGGTATAATTTTTTTTTCTTGCGCAGATTCCCACCACGGACTCATGGGAGCACGAGGGTAAAGTTAAATTTTTTTCATAAGCACCAAGAATCCAACTTTCCTCCCGATCCCTACCGACCCGAGTGCCTTGGTGATAAATTACTCCCCTAGGCCCGCGGTCCCGCCTTTGGGGAAAATTTTCCTACCAAGGCCCGCCGACACATAACTTGATTTTTGTAGGGAGTTACAAGGACTTCTTTATATCACTAGAAAGGGGAAGAAATTTCCAATCTAATGGAATGGATTTTGGGAATTTTTTAGTATGGGAAAAATGTTAAAAAGGAGTTTTAATCTTTTAAGCCTGTATAGAAGTGGGTAAGTGGAGGTTTACCTTTCTAGTTTTCAATGTGTTTTGTTTAAAGCATGAGTTGACCATTCTAGGGCCACCTTATGGGGAAATGGAATTATTTTACTAAACCCTTGTGATGAGAACCTTATTTTATTGTTTTGGCCCCTGTAAGCCCTCCAAGTGTAATTAAGATATATTTACCTGTAGAGTTTTTTTAATCTGATTATTACATTAACACCTAAAGGAAATTCAAACTATTCTTTTAATTATACTCACTAATCATAATGTGGTATTTTATATGTTGTTCCTTTGGAAAACCTTATCTTGTTAACATGATTGACCTTGATGTACTTCGTTGTGTCAGTTGTTGCTTCAAGGCTCGGTGTAGTCTCCCCTTAAACAAAAAAAAAATTCCTTAATGTTTCTAACTAACCTAGGTTGTTCTTCGGTCTTGAGTGGGAGTTTAGATGGGAGATACACTTGGTATTAGAGCTGTGGGTTCAAATCTTGGACTCTTATGCACACTAGAAAACTTGAGACATGGACATTTAAACCTAGTGAAATATTAACCCAACACACTTTTTAAAGATACAGAGTAACTTATGGGAAATTACATATTCAGTTGACATGGAAAATTAAATAAAACCTAGAATAATGAACTAACTCTCACCTTGGTTTGTGAAGGAGGTGCAGACAAGATGAGGGGTCTTTTCACATAGACCTAAATTTACCACCACCAGATCATGTTGTAACAACTATCCTACAAGATATTTTACAGGCACTTGAGGATTTTAATTCCGATCTACATGGAGGGTCCATTGGAGGGAATTCAGTCAGACATGATAGGGTGACATCCATTGAGGCTCGTGCATCTCCTCGACATAATGAGGAGAATAGACGAGAGAAATCCTAGATGGAGTCAGTTACAACATAGTCACCATAGAGGGGACAAGGAGACTGAGTTTCAGGACACAGAGATAGGTCTCGGATCCCTATCCTTAGAGTTGAGCATGTAGAAAGGACTAGGGGTTGTCAGAACTAATAGATGCAGATAACATTAGGGAGATCCTAAAGCTTCAGCCATCACACTTTTAGGGTGACACAGGTGGTTTTTAGGAAGAGGCATGGTTGGTGAGTTTGAGTGGATGATTCAAGCTCTGCCCTTGTTCTAGCAACATGAAATTTTATGTTACGATCCATCTACTGAGGGATGGAGCAGGTGTATGGTGGAGGACAGAGGAGGAGAAGCTCTATGTTGATTATGAGACAGTTACTTGGGAGCTCTTTGAGGAGTGGTCGAGGAGCAGATATTTATCATGGAGGTTCATGCAGTAGAGCGTAGATGAGTTTCATGACCTCCAATAGGCATCTCTAATAGTGGCTAAGTATGAGTGTAGATTCTTGGATATACTCCAGTATGTTGAGTACATGCAGGATGAGTAGGTTCAGATCCATAGATTCATCCAAGGCCTGAATCTTGACATTGGAGGTGTGGTTCGGACCCATTGTCCACATACACTAGCTGAGGCCATTGAGAAGGCCTATATAGTAGAGGAGACTTGGGGGAAGACCCAAGAGGCAAGAGACTCAGTTCGGAGCCACATCTAGCAGATTTAGGACAACAAATCAAGGGGGTTTTGCTCCTCCTCCTCGTGGTGCATAGGGCTCATCATAGTCATCTTTTAGACCACAGCAATAGTAGCTGCATCGGTCCCGCCAACCTCATAGGCCTCCATAGAGATTTGATGCATAGAGGATTCAAAGTATGGGGCCTCCTCCTAGGGGTTCCATTAGGACACAGGGAGTACCTAAAGCTCAGTAAGTAGGAGCTCACTCGCAGAGAGCTCAGTAGCAGCAGTAGTTTGCCCCCCCACCCTTGAAATTTGGAGCTAACATGTGGCATATGGTGGGTCCCATTGAAATCGCGCTTCACTTCTGTGCGTTTTGACCATTTTTGGAAATTGGTAAAATTTTCACTTTTTTCCCCATCGGCCCGCACACCCGATTTCTCCCTCACCACATGTCACTTCCTCTATAACTAAAATCCGCGGGCCCAATTCTCATTTTAAGTCCCCTTTTTGCTAAGGGAAAAAATTTTATTTTCCTTCCATTGGGCCACCTACCCACTTTCTCCACTACCACGTGTCGCTTGATGATTCGTTAGCAGACCAGCGCTTAAAATTTTGATTTTGAGCCCTTTGTTAAAAAGGGAAAATTTTCCCTTTTACCTTCACCGGCCCGCCGACCTGCCTTGTGCCTGCCATGCTGCCATGTGTCCTCCTCTGATTTGAGTGGGGCCAAAACACATTTTGAAGCTTTATAGAATTAGAGCCAAAAAACTCTAAGTCCTCCCTCGGCCCGCTCCTCCCTCTTTTGGTCTTTTAGGACATGTGTCCACTGCCGATTAGTTGCAGGGCTTCGGAAAAATTTTTGAATTTAAAATTTTTACAAAATAAGGTCAAAAAACCTTAAGGGAATCAGACCACCTGCCACCCCGCCTACCAATCAGAACATACCATGTATGCAAATTTGTAAAAAATGGGTCCCTGGGCCCGAAAATGCCCCATTTACTTGAAAAGGTGAAAAATGAAAAGTTAGAGCGCCTCCCAACCTTTCCTTAGCCAATGAAAACCTGCCACGTTTCCAATACCTTCCGAGGATGAATTTGACAAGAAAATGATGCCCGTCTGACCGTCAAAATGTAAAAA
The DNA here is from genome assembly GCA_019776745.2 of Taxus chinensis. NCBI lineage: Eukaryota > Viridiplantae > Streptophyta > Pinopsida > Cupressales > Taxaceae > Taxus > Taxus chinensis. The sequence goes on from CM034152.1 coordinate 652,553,804, forward strand.
ATTCCAGGGAAGCCCTAGAATTGAATTTTTATCACCAAGGATGGCAGATTTTTGATTTTGAATTAACTGAACCTTTTTTTTACAACATTCCTGATCTAGGATTTGGATTTTCAAATACAAGCAAGTATGAATTGATCAATTTTGATTTTCACATCATCTGGAAAACAGAAAAAAAATTAAACAGCCCGCAAAAATTGGAAAAACTAGGGCACAGAAAAGGGTAAACTTGGATTATTCTTTCAAATTAGGGAAAAAAAACAAGTTTGAGAGCATTTTTAAAGCATTCAATTAGAGGAGAAGAATTGCAGACCATCAATTCAAAGGATAAATTTTTTTTTGAGCAAATACAAATTTGAAAACTTCAGGGCAACATGGTGCAAGCTCAAAAATGGCACCAACATCAGCTCTTGCTTAGTGATGGGCACTCCTAGTGAGTTCCACATGGACAAAACGTAGACCAAGTGCCAAAATATCCATTGGGAAAAGGAGTCAAGAGCAAAAATCACCAAAAACAAACTGAGAACTTGAAAAAAATGGCTACCACACAACAAGGCAAAGAACAAAACCAAAAAAACACCAAAAACAGAGAAAAAACCAAACACAATACAATGTACAAGTTATGCATACCTCAAATTTGGGGATTATTCCAAGAAATTATTCAAATGTATGCCATTAATAGGCAGCTCCAACAATTCCCCATCTATGTCCTTGAGAAAGAAGGTATGTTCACTAATTTTGATGTCAATGACATAAGGGCCCATCCATAATGCATCAAATTTTCCATGTTATCCCTTGTCTTCATGCCTGCTATCCCACAACAAAACTAGATCTCCAACATTGAAGGCTATAGGAGTGACCTCCTTGTCAAACAATCTCTTCAATTTTTCCCTAAATCTGGCATGCCTTTGACGGGAATGCTCTTCTCTCCTCATCAAGCTCAATAATCTGATTGATCCTTGATTCATATGGGCCAAGATCTTGATCTTCCAATTTTTGGGAAAATTTTAATGAAGATAATTGCAAGTGCAAGGGTAGAAAATCCTGAGTTCCATACACCAATTCAAATGGGCTTTTTTCAATAGCTCTTTTAGGAGTTATCCTATCAGCCCAAACTACAAATTTCAATTGTTCACCCCATTTCTTCTTATTTTTCTCCAAGGTTCTTCTAATGATCTTCAAGAAATTATTATTGTTGGAATCATCTTTTCCATTCCCTTAGGGGTTATAGGTTGAAGAATAAGTCAGATTGATTCCATATTCATTGCACATTGCCATTAAAGGTTTGGCTCTAAAGCACATGGCATTATCATCTACAATCTTGACTAGGAATCCAAATATGCATATGATTTGATTCAACAAGAAGTCCATAACTATTTAGTGTGTTGCTTTCTTAGTGGGAATTGCCTCTACCCACTTTGTAAAATAATCAGTGGCTACAAGGATTCACTTATGGCCAACACTAGAAGGATCCGAAATCATCACCAATGAAGTCCATCCCCCATTTCTTAAAAGGAGCTTCGATTCATACAGGTTGCAAATGAAGGGAGCCTAAAGATTTTAGTCTTCCAAGAGAAATGTTGGCAACTATCACATTTTCTAACTAGCTGGGTTATATCTTTGAAGAGAGTAGACGACCAATAACCAACTCTCAAAATCTTATGTGTTGTTACTCTTTTAGCAAAGTCTCCTCCACAAACTCCCCCATGGAAATTAGTAACTATCTTGGGAGCTTGATCTTCAGCTATACATTTCAAGAGGACACCTTCAGGGTTCTTCCAAGCCAGCCCAAGGTTTGTGATGATATATTTTTGAGAAGCCCTTGACGGCTCTTTTCTGATTTTTATTTAAGTGACTAGGGAAGTATAGGTGTCTGAGGTAGAAGATCACATCTTTATACCACTCAGATCTTACCAATTTTTTAAGAAAATCTACCCTTTCTTCCTCTAGCTGATTCACTTCCACATTTTGCAAGTTGCTGTCAGCCATGAGCTTAGCAAGACCCAAAACTCTTACCAACTTTGTGGTTTGGATGTACATAACATACTCCTGCAGTTTGTTCACCCATATACATCTTTTGCTTGAGACCTCCATCTCTGATAAGATGTCTTTTCACCATGGTGTGGGGAACATAAGAAACAACTTTTGAACTAAATATATAAGGCATGAAAATTTTTGTTCCTTTCACCAAGGAAAATGCTTGTTTCTTCATGATTGTATACATCATCTCAGTTGCTTGTAAAGCCTTACTAAAGAAGGAAATAGGTATCTCAGCCCCATTCTCATCTTTTTACAGCAAAACAGAAGCAATGGTATACTCAGAGGAAAAGGAAAAGATTTGGAAAGGCCTCTTATAGTTTGGGGCTGCTAAAACAGGTGCATGTTTAAGTGCATCCTTAATCCCTTCAAAAGCTTGAATGGAAGCCTCCTCCCACCTGATAACTTGGTCCTTCTTTAACATGCTTCTGATTGGAAGAGTCAACTCAGTAAAGTTGAAAACAAACCTTCTAATAAAATTAATCTGACCAAATAAAGATTGGATATGCCTTTCTTTGTTCTTAGAATAGGTAATTTACTGATATGCTTCCACTCTCTGAGGGTTTATCATAACACCATCTTTTGACACAATATGTCCCAGAAACTGGGCCTTCTACACGCCAAAATGAAACTTATTTGGATAAAGAGGAATCCCATACTCCCTGCATCTGATTCAACATCTTCTCCAAGTGCTGCAAATGATCATCTCTCTGCCTTGAAAACATAGTCACATCATCTTGGTAAACTGTAATGATATCATTGATGTAACCAGCGAAAGCAACATCCATTGCTCTTTGAAAAGTGGCACCAGAATTTATCAAACCAAAGGGCATCCTATCAAAAACATATGTTCCCCAAGGAGTAGTGAATGTTGTCTTAATTATTTTTGATTCTTTCACAACCACTTGATTGTATCCGGAGAAACCATCCAATGTAGAAAGCAACTCAGACCCTGTCACGAGCTGCAACATATTTTCCATATTTGGCAAGGGATAGTTGTCCTTCATGGATGCTTTGTTTATATTTCTAAAATCCACACAAATTCTGATGTCTCCATTCTTCTTTCTGACTGACACAAGGTTTGCACCCCAAGATGAATATCTAGTGGGCTGAATAATACCTCATTCTCTCAAATTCTTTAACTTCTCCTTCATTTTCATCGAGACAAGTAGATTAATTGGCCTTTTCCTCTATCTAAATGTATTAGTCTTTGCCTCAAGAGGGATCTCTTGTTGAGACAAGTATTCTCTATATGATTTTAGCTCGGAATAGGACCAAACAAGGGAAGTCTTGATATTTTTTCAAGAGTTGGGCATAGGATTGTTTTTCCTCTTTACTTAAATTGTTTCCCAACCAAATCTTCCTTTTTTTACCATTAGTTCCCAAGTTATGATCTTCCACATCCCTTGAGGAAAACATATTTCTATTTATGATGCAATCAACATTGTTAAAATTTGACTCAAGTGCAACAAGACCTCTACGAATGGTGTTTTTTTTCAATTGGATGATATCTTTTCCAAAACAAAGTTTCTTTTCCTTCAGTCATGCATACCATTGGCTCCCATTCAATATTCTAATTTGTAAATTCACCTTTGTTTTGCAAGAACCTTAGCACTTGAGAATCGTCATCAAACACTTGCCAATGTTTCACATTATCAGGGACAACTAGCCTGGTTAGCACATCGATTTTGTATTCACAATAAGGTGAAATGGTACAAATTTCAAATCTAGAACCCAGCATTGCCAACTTGTCAGTCAGCAACATTGAGACATCCATCATGATACAAAATGTTAAAGGAATCAAACATTTCAATTAGGTCTTAAACTGCATGCTTATACTGTTCCATACGCTGATTTTTTTTAGCATACAATTTTCTTATTTGTTTGACAACCAAATTTGAGTCTCCTTTAGAAAAAATATCTTTCACTCCATACTTCCATGCAATTCTTAACCCCAACAACAATTCCTCATACTCAACAACATTGTTAGTGCATTCAAAATTAAGTTTGAAGGAAAAAGACAAATTCTTCCAAACTAGGAGAAAGCATAACTATACCAGCACCATTCCCAAATTTGGAGCAAGCTCCATCAAATAGCAATGTCCATGGAGAACCTACCATATCAAGGAACTTTGATTTGTCCATCTTATTTTCTTTTCCATCAGCAAAACCAATGAAATTCTCAGCATCTACATCAGCAAACAACACTTCATAGGAAGCATTGTTGGGATCTTCAATTAGGTGCAACATCTTCTTCTCACCATAAAGTTTAACAAGGCTGCCCTCAATTGGAATGGTGGCAAAAGACATGTCCATCTGAACGCTGCCACCAACACTTGCAGCCCATTTTCTTGACAAAAGGCATACCCCATTTGGCAGGGCAATTCAACAATTACAACATCAAGTTTCAAATTCTTACCCGGATAGGCTGCAAGTTGCACTACCAAACCCTTCACACAACCAACCACCGACACTTCCCTTGAATCCATGGAAGTACACTTCCCATAGGTAGCTTGTCACTTTGATATCCAACTCATTCATGACTTCTAGAGGCATGACATTACATGATGCACCGAGAATCAAACATACAATTGTGAAGTAGCCCATCTTTTATGATCAAAGTTGTGAAGAATGGATCAACATTCAATTGGGAATCAACCAAAGATGTCCCCAAATATACCTTAGGTGTCTCTCCAAGATCTTATACTGCTTGGTGGTGTTTCAAGGTCAACAATGATCTGAGGTGGAGTTTCAACAACATTTACATTTCTGCCTGGAGTAACCTTCTCTTCTTTCAATCCCAAGTACTCAAATGCTCTCTTCTTATGCTAAGGAATTCTAAGCAACTCAATGATTGGAACACTCACTTTAATTTGGCTCAATACTTGGGCTATGTCATAGGGGACACTCTTTGGCAAAACAACATTGGAAGGGAGACAAGAAGATTCATTAGATGGCAGTGGATTCTTGGCAGCTTGTGCATGAGGAGGACTGTAATTTTTGTTTGGGACAATAGAAATTTTTACAGGTGCTTCTCTCCTGGGAACTTATTTTGGAATGCTTGTGAGAAATGGTGTTTTAGGTTTGGCTTGAGGCCCAACTCCCCTAACAACTTTTCTTCTAGTGTTATAGTCTTTCTCTTGAGCTACAACAACATTCATCAACAATTTTTTATCTTCCTCTGAAGGGATACCACCATCATACTTCTTAATCATCAAAGCTCTTAAGTATTCAAAGTCATTGTTAGGAATTTCAAAATCCTAGCACTACATCAACTTCAAGAGCATGAGGGGGGAGAAAGACTTCTTACCCATTTTATGCAATCCCAAAAAGTTCACAGTTGTCCTAGCACTTATTACTTCAGTAGATGTTTCTCCTCCTTGTGGGCTTGAAGAACAACCCATCATGTAAATATCATCATCAGTTCCATCCACATTATCAACTTCATCAAATTTGTTGGTCCACTTCACATGGAGGATGAGGAAGAAAACATCTATCACACCAATCCATATCAGTAACTTCATCAATAATAGAAACCCTGACAGTTAGAGGGTCAGGAACCAATCTACTTTCACGTGCTTGGGGTTGTCTATTTCCCCATCCCATAGGTCCTTTACCTCTATCATCTTATCTTTGATCACCCCTAGGATGATTGCCAAATCTATCATGGTTTTGTGCTTGCTTTCTAGGCTGACCTTGTGAAGTCTGCCCAATTCCCTTCTCATCTCTTGCCAACTTGTATGAGATTTCTTTGACATCCCCTGCCAAAGTTTTCACAACCTCTTCTAAATTAGCATCTTTGCTAGCTTGAGTTTTTTCAGGGTTTATCAATTTTACACCATCTCTATTGAGAGGTTTACCAATGGCTTTAATATTGTTTTCAATCTACAGTGCCATGGTAAAATCTTGCCTCAAATTTGTAGGGTTTTTGTCTCTCAAGTAATAGGATGTCTTTTTATCAAATGCATCTGCATATTTGATTAAACAAGATTCATCAAAAGGCCTCAAAACAATAGGAAACCTTGTCAAATTTTTGTTAAACCTTGTGTTGAAGTCATGGACTGATTCATTAGGGTTCTTCTTGATATTCTCAAACTCAGGTAAAAGAAATCTAGGATCAGTCTTGTCACCATATTGCAACCTAAATGCATTTTTCATTTCAGTCCATGAATCAATAGAATTATCAGGTAGAGCCTTGTACCAATCCCTAGCATCCTCTTCTAGTGTATGAATAAACAATTTGACATACACATCCTCAAAACTCTATCTCAAAATCTTCCATCATATTATCAAATAGTTTGAGATGCTGATCACTAGTAATAGCATTGTTACCCTGGAATTTTGGCAACCTATTTCTGACATCATGTGGGACAGCATTTGGGTAACCATCCATTCCTCTAAAATTTATAGGACCAAAGGTGTTAACAACAAATGGAGGTCTAGGTTGAGCCATATTGTTTGGTGGGGGTGATCTTGGAGGTGAAACAAGCTGATGAGGAGTGAGAGGTCTCTGGGGAATGGGAATGAAAAATTCCAAACAAATCTCTCTTAAGGGCTCTTCCTTCTTGGTGATCTATGACAAATTTAGAAAATACAGGAGAAGATTTAGGAGCAAGCATTTAAAATGCACAAGAAGGTCCCTCACCTGATGGGGAACTCAAATCAGCAATAGGATTTTCATGAATCAAATCCACTTGAAGAAGAATTGCAATCCTCAATAACAGGCTGCTCACTTTCAAACTCAACAATAGGGATCTCCTTTCTTGCAGCCAAGTATCCAACAACCTTCCACAATTTTCTTCCTTCTAACTCAAAGTTTCTTGAATCTATAAACAACTTCTTAGTAGAGTCCTTGATGAAGAGGGATCTTCTTCCTTCCAGTTTTGCAGGGATTAGCAACAAAAAAATAAATGACAGAAAGGTAAGACAACTGGTATTTTCAAGATCAAATCAGCATGGAGTTTCCACTAAAGAAATTCACCTTATTTGTGCAAGAATGCACTAAAATAATCTGTCAAATGTTTGCTAGTACTGAAACCTTTACATGGATTTATAAATAAGACATTATTCTTCTTAAATCAGTCAATCAAAACGCACCCAAAGTATATGAACTGCTAGGAAATAGAAAAAGGGAAGACAAAACTTCAAGCCCTTGTTCAAAACTTGCAGATCTGAAGGATAGAATGATATTTTAACAATATAGCAGCTCAAATACTTGAATACATAAATGCTCAAACTCTTCAAACACTTTAAAAACACCAAGAAATTCCAAGAAGTCCCAAGCAATGGTGCCAAAAATGTGTTGGTACCCAAATTTTTTCTCCTTTTTAGTCTTCAGCAGCATCAGATATATGGCACGAAGCTTGAAGTCAGATAGTTCTTGATGTGTGTCATTTTGTAGCCAGGGAGGTGATCTAATTGGCACTTAGATTTGTGCAGAGATGGATAGCACCTTTGAAGTATTTTGATCTAAGCCTCACTATTTTAGGTTGTTCCTTTTAACCAAGGTAAGAGAAACTATATTATAACCTATGTTTTATGTAGGAGGTGGAGATATCCTTATACTATGCATATTATATGGAGATGGCCTTGGGAAAACATGATCAATCTTCCATTATTCAAACTCAATAGAGTTATCACTACTAAATGATGGAAATGCTCTCAAGACAAGAATGAGGCTGCTAAATACATGGTGTGATCCTGATTTGCCTTGTGCATTTTTGTAGATGGGTTAGATCCTTTTGTTTACACACAATGCAATGCAGGGGTAGTATGGGTAGGATTAGTTTGTTTGAATGAATTTTTTGGTGGGGTGTTGAAAAGACAAACTGGGATATATCAGATCTTTGACAAACTCTACAATACTTTAGCAACTATCAGATAAAATGCTTCAAATAATCAGGATATTCTTCCAACCAGAAGAGGCATAAATGGAAGCCCATGTTGCACTCTTCACACAATATTTAAGAATTCACCACAAAATCTTGAAGTAAAGAACTCAATTAAACACAAAAATCCATGATCAAACCACACCTAAGGTACCCCCAAAGGCTTACAATCAATCTCTGCAGTCAAGGAAGGTAAAGTGATTTTAAATTTGTTTATCTCTTTATCAGATGAAGGCTCTTCTAAACATGATATTGCAAATGTCACTATACTATCAACAAGAAATGGAGATTTTGTGTGAATTCTAAAGACTTTTAATGCAAGATTGCAACAAGAACAATGAAAACTATTTGCAGGCATTTAAAAATGATAACATACATCATATTGCCTAGAAAAACACAGATTAACTCAAAATCTTGTTAGATTCATCAACAGGGGAGATTTTCATGAACAATCGCAGAACTGTGTGATGGTTATACACTTGTAACCAACTCACATACATGAAGATCCAACACAGAAGAAATTATTATGGTTCTTTGTTGGGTTTTTTCAGAAAAATTAGCTTTCTCTCATAATTTTCTCGTGATTTTCAACTTCCAACCCCTTTACAATTTATCCAAAATGCATTATATACCTTATGCCAAATTGGAGCCTTCTTTCCTAAGCAAATAATATGCAACTGGATCGAGTTTGTTACAAAAAAAATCCTCATGATTCAATGAAAATGACATCAAATAGAAAAACATTCACAAGTTGCTAGGTGTGCCCAAGAAGATTAAATTCATTACAAATATTTGGATCTTTATCCATCCTAGAGGCGTGTTTTTCATCAGTGAGGCATGCAAACACCTTTTGCTCATCATAAACACCTTTTTACCTTTTCAAATAACCTCAGCAACTTTTGATTTTTTCATTTCACGTGTTTTCTTAGGATGGGGCAAGAAAATTCATCAAAAAACATCTCAAATCAAAATATTGAGCCTTGAAACTGATGTCAATGATCCTGGGAGGCTAAGACGACACAAAATCACTATAAATATGATGAATCTTGATGCAATAATCATGATCCCAAGTTTCCTGGAGCTCCCATGGTGGGTTAAAATAAATGGATGCACAACAACCGTCAATCTTATCAATCTTTTTCCTTTAATCTAGGCCCTCCACCGGTCAAAAAACAATTGGGACTGAAATTGGGATCATTTTTTACTTTTCCACACTTTTTGGAAAAATGGAAAATTTTGAATTTTTTCTCCACCCCTCTGCCATTGAAATTTGGAGCTGACACGTGGCATATGGTGGGTCCCATTTATAACACGCTTCAATTCTACACATTTTGACCTTTTTTGGAAATTGGGAAAAATTTTACTTTTTCCCCCCGCGGGCCCACACATGTGATTTCTCCCTCGCCACATGTCGATTCCTCTATCGCTAAAATCTGCGGGCCCAATTCTCATTTTAACTCCCCTTTTTGCTAAGGGAAAAAATTCAATTTTCCTTCCTTCATGCAGCCTACCCACTTTCTCCACTGCCACTTGTCGCTTGATGTTTCACTAGTGGGCCAGCGCTTAAAATTTTGATTTTGAGCCCTTTGTGAAAAAGGGAAAAAAATCCCTTTTACCTCCGCCGGCCCTCTGACACGCCATGCAACTGCCATGCTACCATGTGTCCTCCTTTGATTTGAGTAGGGCCAAAACACATTTTGAAGCTTTATAGAATTAGAGCCAAAAAACTCTTAGTCCTCCCTCAGTCCACTCCTCCCTCTTTTGGTCTTTTAGGACACGTGTCCACTCCGCATCCCCTCCGACCAAAAATACTTCCACGCGTCCTCCTCCCGATTGATTGTGAATTAAGGTCAAAAAACCTTAAGGGAATCCAACAACCCGTCATCCCACCTGCCAATTAGAACATGCCACGTAGGAAAATTTGAAAAAATGGGTCCCTGGGCCTGAAAATGCCCCATTTTCTTGAAAAGGCAAAAAATGAAAAGTTAGAGCGCCTCCCTGCCTTTCCTCAACCAATGCAAACCCACCACGTTGTCAATACCTTTTGAGGAGGAATTTGATGGGAAAATGACTCCCGTCTAACCATCAAAATGTCAAAAATTCCAGGGATGCCCTAGAATTGAATTTTTTCACCAAGGATGATAGATTTTCGATTTTGAATCAACTGAACCGTGTTTTTTACAACATTATCGATCTAGGATTTTGATTGTCAAATTAAAAAAAGTATGAATTGATCAATTTCAATTTTCCCACAATCTCGTAAATGGAAAAAAAATGACACAGCCTATAAAAATTTGAAAAACTAGGGCACAGAAAAGGGAAAACTTGGATTATTCTTTCAAATTAGGGAAAAACAACAAGTTTGCAAGCATTTTTAAAGGATTCAATTAGAGGGGAAGAATTTTAGACCATAAATTCAAAGGATAAATTTTTTTTTGAGCAAATACAAATTTGAAAATTTTAGGGTAACATGGTGTAAGCTCAAAAATGGCACCAACGGTATCCTTCAATTGGGCTCCTATGGAGTCATCTTTGGCATGGACTAGTTATCTGCACAGAGAGCCAGAGTGGATTATTATGACAAGATGATATCTTGTAAAAATTATCAAGGTGTTGAGGTAGTCAGAGCTGGGGTTAGGAGACCCATTTCTATTCGCACCATATCCACTATGCAACTTAAGTGGTGTGTGTGACAGGGTTGTCAGATGTATGTTGTTATAGTTAGTGATAGATCAAAGGATGCGTCTAGTGGACCATCACTAGATGACCATCCCATCTATAGAGAGTTTTCAAATGTCTTTCTAGGGGAGCTACTGGGGTTACCACCCCTATGTGACATATATTTCCATATAGATCTAGTTCTGGGCGTAGATCCTATCTCATGAGCACCTTATCAGATGAATGCTCCTGGCTCTGCAAGCTCAAGTTGCAACCTGAAGGCCTTTTGGATAAAGGACTAATTCATCCTTATGTATCCCCTTGTGGTACACCAGTGATTTTTGTAAAGAATAAGGACGGATCTGTGCGGTTGTGTATCCCCTTCTGTGCATTGATGATTTATTTGATTAGATGAAGGGAGCCATAGTTTTTTCTAAGATAGACCTTAATTCAGACTACCCTTAGTTGAGGATTTTTGAGGTGGATATTCATGAGACCGCCTTCCGTATGAGATATGGCCACTATGAGTTCATAGTGGTTCCTTTTGGATTGACCAACGCCCCAATAATGTTTATGATTTTGATGAATGGGGTATTTAGGACCTTCTTAGATTGCTTTGTGCTCATCTTATTTGATGAAATTTTTATTTACTCACGTATTTCTTCGTTAGGTTCTTCTATCTCTTCGTGAGTAGCAACTTTACGGGAACTTAGAGAAGTGTGCTTTCTTTTAGATAGAAGTGCAATATCTAGGCCACATCGTTTCTGGGGAAGGTATTGCTGTCAATTCTTCCAAGATTTGAGATATTATGGATTAGACAACACCCACTAGTGTGACAGAGGTGTACAGCTTCATGGGTTTAGTAGGATATTACAAGAGATTTGTTATGGATTTCTCTCAGATTGCGCACCCCATCACTTCCCTTTATCAGAAAGGGAAGAATTTTTTTTGGTCAGATAGATGTGAGTAGGCCTTTAGGAAACTAAAGGAATTCCTCACAACAACACTTATTCTTGTAGTGCTGGATCCATAGGATGAGTTTTTCATTTGCATGGATGCTTCTTTAGCAGGGCTTGGAGGTGTGATGATGCAGGAAGGTAGAGTAGTTACGTTTGAGTCCCGCAAACTCAAAGATGATGAGCTTATATATATGACTCATGATCTTGAGATTGCGGTAGTTATGCACACTATGGTTCGAAGGAGACACTTTCTTCTTGGTCACATATTCACACGTAAGATAGATCACTTGAGTCTTCGCCACCTCTTCACACAACCCAATATCAATGCTTTTCAGTGGCGTTGGATGGAGTTGCTTTGTTAGTATGATATGGTTGCAGATGCTCTTAGCAGATGGAGAAATGTGGCTATGGTCACTTCAGTGGGCAAAGATTTATGGAGTAGGATTCTTCAGCAACTTCCTCTTGATAGTTTCTACATTACAGCTAGAGTATAGATTGAGTCTCAGAGACCCCTTGAAGGGAAGTTTGATTTTTTTTCTCTAGAGGTAGATGGTCTTCTTATACACAGAAGCCAAATTTATGTTCCCAGAGATGGAGGCTTGAGATGGTATATTCTGACAGAGGCACATTGTGTACCCTATTCAGCCCATCCTAGGGTGAAGAAGATGCACACCACCTTGAGATAGTTATATCATTTTAGAGGACTTCGTAGAGACATGGCTCAGTTTGTGTCACATTGTTTAGAGTGATAGAAAGTGAAGGTCGAGAATCAACACCCAACTGGCCTTCTCTTTCCTCATGCTATACTAGAGTGGAAGTGGGACACCATTTCCATGGACTTCATTTTTGGGCTACCTATGTCAAGATACCACCTCGACACCATCATGGTCACGGTGGATAAATTGACAAAATTTGCTCATTTTTCTCCGGTGAAGACCACCTATACAGCTAATGTAGTGGAATGGGTTTATCTAGATGATATTTTTAGGTTACATGGGATCCCATGGAAGATTATTTTTTACCAGGATCCTTTATATACTTCCCATTTTTGGACGACCATGCAATATGCCGTCGGGATGAGGATCAATTTTAGCACAACATATCACCCTGAGATAGATGGAAAAACTCAGTGGGTGAATCAGATTTTAGAGGAAATGTTTAGGATGTATGTTGTGGATCACCAGTCAAGATGGGAGGAGTACCTGTACTTGGTGGAGTTTTCATACAATAATAGTTTTCATATTTCTATAGGCATGGCTCCTTTTTAGGCACTGTATGGTAGTGATTGCATGACACCTCTTAGCTGGGATAGGTTAGAATATAGGGTTTCTCTTGGACCATCTTTTATTACAGGAGGCACAAGATAGGAACACAAATTATGTAGATTAGCATATGGTAGACCATAGTTTTGATGTGGGAATAAATTTTTTCCTTCGTTTTAGGCCACACAAGAGTCCTATCCGTTATGGAAAACTTTCTAAGTTAGCTCCTATATTCATTGGTCCTTTTGAGGTCTTGGAGCATATCGACCCTTTGGCCTACCATCTAACATTGCCACCTAGTTTGTCTCGTGTACATGATGTGTCTCATGTTTCATTGCTTAGGAGATACATTGTTGATCCTTCTCATGTGTTGGATTGGACCTCTTTGCAAGTGCAGGATCAGGGGTAGGTGATGGTTGATCCCATTCACATTATAGACTACAGGACCCTGGGTCTTTGAGGTAGAGATATTGACTAGGTACGGGTGCATTGGGATAGATATGATGAGACATCGGCTACATGGGAGAATGTTACTTTACTATAAGTTTAGTTTCCACATCTGTTCCAGTGACTTCTAAGAGGAAGTTGAGTCTAAGGGGAGGGGGATGTAGTGCCCACTTCTCATCGACACCTTTAGTTATTGATCCTAATACTGCTGACTATATTATGCACATTTCTATAGTTGTGATTTAGTATGATGTTAGATGTGGATTATGGATTATTGTTGACTTTGATTCATATATGGTGCATGCTGATTATTGGAAACTTTTATATATTGATAATGATATGTTGTTCGACATGGTTATATTTATGGATGTTATTCAGAAATATGATATTGGATGTAATAATTAGAGCTAGAAAGTGAAATTTATTTGATGATCATGTAATTGTTGATAAAATTACAAATGTTGTTGTTGGTTTCCTTGATGTTGTTGTGATTATTATAAAGATGATTTTGGGATTATATTTATATTCATTTGAATGTTTTGATATGGCCATGAGACCGAAGGAAGTATTTTTGTTTTACAAGTTGAAATATCACAACAAACATTGGGGGATTGGAGACCAACCACATTGGAATTCTGAATGAATTCAACAAGGTCACCATGGAAACTTGTAATTGTTTGAGTGTGTTTGAGTGTGGTTAGGGATTCCCATGGGGGGGATCCCCTTCAAATATGACCAAGGGATTTATTTTTTCTTTTATTTGGGCCTTTATCAATATTGTATGCGTTTTTTAGTGATTTGATTCCCTTTTCATTATTGAATTAAATTGTGGTAAATAATGTGAGTAATCATATTGTTAAAATTAATTAATCAAATTGGGTCATAAGAAAATAATTATTAGATTTGTTGGCCTAAAATTAAAGTGTTGTAAGAAATGTGTAAGTGATGTGTAAGTTGATTTTGGAGTATGAAACACTCCACCTTCTTTAAAGTTATAATTTGTCCTTGGAGGCTGATTTTGGAGGCTTTTGGGACAAGTTAAACTTGTCCCACACCTCTTAAATTTATTTACTAACCACACCTATGGGTGGAGAGTTAAAATTTAGAATTTCACTATGCATTTTTGTAAGTCAAGTTTAATGTTTTAATTGCACTTTTGTTACAAGTTTTTAATTTTAGTCCTTATGGGGTGTGGGCTTGATTTGAGTGTGTAAGTAAAAATGTCATATTATTCACCGACCTATTTATTATGCATTGGAGAATGAAGTTGAATTTGGTGCTAGAATTGAGGAGGTGTGAAGTGGCATCCTACATGAATACACCTCATCCTCTCTTTTTAATCTTGAATTTCCTTGGCTTGTTTTGGGGTTTCTTCACTTTTGGATACTTTATTTTTGGGTGACTTCTTTTGTTGTTGGAGCTTTTGCTTGTGGAGAATATTGGGGATTGTTGCATTCCTGGGGATTGTTGATCTCTTGGACTATTTTACATTGGAAAGCTTGTTGATTTGCAACCTTGGAACAATCTCCATTTTGCAGAGGTAGGAGCTTGGTTATGTAAATTCTCTCCTTCATTTTTATGCTTATGTGAAAGGTTAAATGTTTAAATGTGATGTTTTATTTATTGGTTGTTTGGGTAGATGGCCTAGGAATGGTGTAGGAGAAGACTATGGGGATTCTTAGGAATGGTGTAGGAGAAGACTATGGGGATTCTTAGGAATGGTGTAGGAGAAGAATATGGGGATTCTTGTGGGGAGACATAAGTGTTAATGGGAGGTATAAGTATGGAGGGAGTTGGGATTTTGGTTCCACCTTTCAAAATAAATAGCTTGCATTTCATTACTCATTATGGGGTGCCATAAGAGGTTGGGGAGGCATAAGGAAATGGCAGGAATAAGGGGTACATGAGGGAGGCATACAGGCATGCCAGAGTTTGATATACTATATTTTTGGTGGTTTGTAATTAGGCGGTGATACTCATTTTCCAATTTTTGGAGGAATAAGTATCATAGCCCATATTTATTGCTCCCTTGGCTTGCATGACAAAGCCTGAGTGTTGTTTTTATCTTTTATCTGTGGTCGTAAACTGTAATTTTTTTTGGACTGTGTATTAAATGTGAAATTGCATGTGTTGTGGAAGCCTATTGTTTCCATGAGTTGAAACACATCTCTTATTGCATTTTGGTTGGGCCTCTAGGGCCAATGAAGAAGGATGGATTATCCTTTTTATTGGATGTCTTGGTTGGGTGGAGAGCTTTGCCTTTCCCCTGCCCTTGTTGTGATCAAACTAG
The DNA here is from genome assembly GCA_019776745.2 of Taxus chinensis. Classification (NCBI taxonomy): domain Eukaryota; kingdom Viridiplantae; phylum Streptophyta; class Pinopsida; order Cupressales; family Taxaceae; genus Taxus; species Taxus chinensis. The sequence continues at coordinate 652,569,342 of CM034152.1, forward strand.
AAAATGGAGGATCTTTTTGTTGTTGTACTAGAGCAAGGGAAAAAGACAAGTTTGATAGTCCTTTTTTATATTAATTCTTATTGTAACCTTTTCCCAATTTGAAGTGGATGACTTGTAAAATTATTTTTAATGGATAGTTAATCTGTTTTGGAAATGAAATCCTATGTTTAAATGAGAAAGAGATATGCACTGAAATGTGTACTATGTAAAGAAATGTGAAAGTGTATTTGAATGATAGGAAAAGAGAAACAGTTGTAATTTGTAAATTTGTATTCTTTTCCATAAATGGAGTTGTTGTTGTTTAAAGTCTGCTTTGAAAAAACAAAGTTGAGGAATTTCTAGTAGGAAGAAATAAATACGTATGAAGAAAATACATTACTCTGTTTGTTGAAATGCTTGATTTGAAAAATAGAAGCTATATTCTTGTTTCTACCTTTTGATTGAAGGACACATAACTATATAAGACTCATTGAATGAGCTCAATGTTTTTTTATAGTATGGAAAAAGAACTAGGTTAATCTCTGTTTCTTTTGTGTACAAACCTCTTTTTTATTTCACGGTAAAATTTGCAAATTTTTAGTAAAAGATGCAAAACAACCTTGTAAAAATATGAAATAAAATTAGAAACACTAATAAAATCTAAGGAATATCAAAATGGTCCCAAACAAACTAAAGTACTTATGAAAATCTTACAAAAAATATATATAAATAAATACCATTCAAAATCGCGCATGGTCAAATTTATAGATGTTTTGCTGTTAGATTTGGAAGTTTCAAATTAACAATTGATCAATATTTTAACCCATACAAGTCATCCTAAATTATCACAAGCACATAATTCCATGCTTTTTTAACATGTTGAAGGAGAAAAAATGATGGATTTGAGAAATTTTTTTAAGTTAAAACGTTCAGTTCATCTTTTAAAAGCTTGTAGAACATTTTTTTCAAAAATGACCCCTCAAAGTTCCTGAAAATTAAAATCTTAAGTTTCCTGTGCAAAGAGGACTTTGAGATCTTTCCGAAAATTCCTCATTTTCCAAAAACTAGGTTCCCAATCCAAAGTTATGGCCTTCTGAAGTTTTTATCTCATTTTGGGCTCAAAAATTATCTAATTGTCAAATTTAAATTATTAAATATTCGTTGGCGGACCCGCGGGTTAAAACTTGCTTTTTTTTTTTTTGGCCCAAAGGGCATAAAAATCATTAAATTCCTCACTTCTCTGTCATCCTGAACCTTCTCTCCTTGAAAAAAAATTTCTAAGACCAAAAAGTTCTTTTTGAAAATGTTTCTCTTCACAGCCCTACATCCGCACAGCCAATCATTGACTAACATGTGGCTTACAGAGGCATTGGTCGAGGTGCGGATCAATTTTTTTTACCTTAGCACTTCAAAAGAAAATTTGGAAAAATTCCAAAATTTTCCCCGCAGACCTGCAGACCCACAGCCAATGGCTGGCTGACACATGCCTTAACGACATGTTGGCAGAGGGGCGGAGTTTCTGAAAGCTTTACACTTCAAAATTCAAATTTTCCCAATTCTCCTCATGGATCTATTGATTTGCATCTAATGAATGTCTGACACGTGGCGTTGTAAGGAACTGATAGAGGCACGGATGGGTTTTTACCCCTTGTGCCTTCTTAATCCTTAAGGAAAAAATGCATGTTTTTCCCCACTAACCCACTTCCCCTCATTGGCTTAGAACATTCCATGTGTCCCTTGCAACATGAGGTATAATATCGTTTTTTGGCGTGGAGTCATGTCGCAGACTTGCGGGCGCACAGGGGTAAAGTTCACTTTTTTCACCAACCGCAAAGAATCCAAATTCCCTCCCCGTCCCCGCCGATTGGAGCGCCTTGGTGAAAAATTTCTCCCCTAGGCCCAGGAGCCCGCCTTTGGGGAAAATTTTCCTCCCAAGGCCCGTCGGCCCATAACTAGACTTTTATAGGGAGTTAGAAGGACTTATTTATATCTCTAGAAAGGGGAAGAAAATTCCTATATAAAGGAATGGTTTTTGGGAATTTTTTAGTATGGGAAATATTTGATAAATTATTTTGAATATTTTAAGCCAGTATAGAAGTGGGTATGTGGAGGTTTACCTTTCTAGTTTTCAATGTGGTATTTTTTAAAGCATGAGTTCACCATTTTGGGGCCACCTTATGGGGAAAGGGAATGATTTTCCTAACCCCTTGTGATGAGAGCCTTGTTTTTTTTGTTTTGGCCCCTATAAGCCCTCCAAGTGTAATTAAGAAATATTTACCCTTAGAGTTAATTTAATTTGATTATTAAATTAACACCTAAAGGAAATTCAAACTATATTGGTCAATTATACTCACTAATTGTAATGTGGTATTTTATATGTTGTTCCTATGGAAAACCTTATCTTCTTAACATGATTGACCTTGATGTACTTCCTTGTGTCAACTGTTGCTTCAAGGCTTGTTGTAGTCTCACCTTGAACAAAAAAAATTATTCCTTAATTTGTCTAACTAACCTAGGTTGTTCCTGGGTCTCAAGTGGGAGTTTTAGATGGGTGATACAGCTACTCTATTACACTCCAAATTCAACTCCAAAGCTTCAAATCCTAGAATGAATCCTTCTCTCTTTGTGCCCTAGATGTCAAACCCTAACCATGAAAATATTCGACAAGATGGCACTCTTCGCAACCTTTCCTCACGTCCATGTACTCCTTCCTTCTGGTTTGCAGATCTACTCTAGTAGATGCACACTCAAATTTCTCATATTCTTCTTTATTCACAAATTTTTTTCTCTAGATGCACTAGTTCGTAAGAGATTCTTTCACTTTTTAATCGCAAGGTAACAAATGACTTTCCTGACTTCATATTATGATTACCATCTTCTTAATCATGGTCATTCTCCTACGCCATCATCACATCCTTGATGACAATTATGTAATATTAATTTTATTTTATTTACTTTTATTAAATTATAAACTATAGATAATATATAATATATATTTTATTTATATAATAATTATTAATTTATTTACTTAAAATTATTAAATTAAAACCATCTATAATATAAATGATTATATATAGTATAAATTTTAATGTATATTATAAATTAAACTAATAATATCTATTATATAAGTTTTTAGAAGTGAGGGCCTATAAATATACTATTTTAACTATTTTTGGTTTTTCCTTATATAATTTTTGTTAATTATTTAAAAGTGATATTATATTATTTATTTAAAATGAGGCCTCCTATAAATATAATATTTTAGGTTTTTCTATATATAATATTTTAATGTAATTATTTGAAAGGGATATTCTATTATATAATTTATTATATTATAGTATATTATATTATTTATTTAAAAGTGAGGTCCCTATAAATATAATATTTTAGTTTTTCTCTATATAATATTCTTATGTAATTATTTAAATGTGAGGGCCCTTATAAATATAATATTTTAAATTTTCCACTACATAGTTATTAAATTAACAAATTAATTTATTAAAGTCTATTTTAAATGTTTAAACAATTTATTTACTTTAATTTTTAAATAATTTACTTCCCCACACTCAATAATTTATCAAATTAGATTTACTAAAGTGTTTTTTACCTTTAAATTATTTAACTATATAGTCTAATTTAAAAGCCATATTCTTATGTAATTATTTAAAAGCGAGACCCATATTCTTATGTAATTATTTAAAAGTGAGGGGCCCTTATATTTCACGGGCACGGACATTAATCTAATTTAAAAGCCATATTCTTATGTAATTATTTAAAAGTGGGGGCCCTTATATATCACGGGGAGACTCCTCTACTCAATATATATAAATGAAGATGTAATATTAATTTTATTTAATTTACTTTTATTAAATTATAAACCATAGATAATAATATAATATATATTTTAATTTATATAATAATTATTAATTGTATTTACTTAAAATTATTAAATTAAAAAACCATGCATAATATATATGATTATCTATAGTATAAGTATTCATGTATATTATACATTAAAATAATAATATCTATTATATAATTTCTTAAAAGTGAGGGCCTATAAATATTCAATTTAAACTATTTTTGGTTTTTCCTTACATAATTTTTGTTAATTATTTAAAAGTAATATTATATTATATATATTATGATATTATATTATCTATTTAAAACTAAGGCCTCCTATAAATATAATATTTTAGGATTTTCTATATATAATGTTTTAATGTAATTATTTGAAAGCGATATTCTATTATATAATTTATTATATTTTAGTATATTATATTATTTATTTTAAAAGTGAGGTCCCTATAAATATAATATTTTAGTTTTTCTCTATATAATATTCTTATGCAATTATTTAAAAGTGAGGGCCCTTATAAATATAATATTCTAAATTTTCCGTTATATAGTTATTAAATTAACAAATTAAATTACTAAAGTTTGTTAGTACATGTTTAAACAATTTATTTACTTTAATTTTTAAATAATTTACTTCCCCACACTCAAAAATTTAACAAATTAAATTTACTTAAGTGTTTTTTTACTTTTAAATTATTTAACTATATAGTCTAATTTAAAAGCTATATCCTTATGTGATATACTTTAAAGCGAGACCCCTATTCTTATGTAATTATTTAAAAGTGAGGGCCCTTTATATTTCATGGGTACACTCGTCCACTCAATATATATAAATGAAGATATCTCTCCGCATAATAAAATAATTGGTTTTTATCTACACATTTTTTTATTTACACATAATTATTTACATGGGCACGACATCAGACTCCTCAACTAAATATATATAGAAATGAAGATGCCTCTTGGCATAATGAAACTAAAATAGTATAATCTTAATTCACAACTTAAATAATATTTAAACTTCAAATGGTTATTTTTAAAATGTATTATATATACTAATATTTGATATTTGACTTAAATATTTGTTAATTCAATTGATCATTTTTAGGTAATTGAAACTAGAAAAATTGAAAGTATAAATCATTATACATATAAAAGATTAAATTATAGAATTATATTTACAAGATATTTATAGTTTGTTGTAATGTTTTAAATTTAGATTTTGTGGTAAAGTACAATTGTTAAATTTGTTGTAATGTCACAATTGTTTGAGTTGCAATTGTCACAATTTTTTTATATGTGGTGATTGCCACATGTTTTGAGTTTATAGTAATTTCTACAAATTTTCTGCAATTTAATTTTTCCACAATAAATTTGTCATTGGAATCCACAAATTTGGATTCACAATTTTATATTTCTTATCTACTAATAATTTTCTAGAAAATGTGTGAATAAAGGACCCGATATCTTGTAGTGATGTAGGAGTTGCAAGAGGTAATAAAAAATTTGATTGGATTCGCATATTCATTCTACCAATAGAAAATTGTAACAACAAATGAAGAAAATTAAAATGAATTGCAACTACGGAATGAACCCTATGTTAAATCCATTGGACACACTTTTGGGTTTTATGAACCCTACTTTGAATCCATTGAATGCATATTTCTTATTCTCAGATATTAGTTGATCGAGATGATTCCATTCATCTCACTCAAAATACTAACCTACATATTAGAGAGAGGGTTTAAAATAAAATATTTGATTATGAAGGAATGGATTTCCACTATCACAAATTCTTTGAAATTGGACATTTGATTAAGGATTCAGGGTGATAACATTCAATAAGTGGGGATGATTCAACCTAGTGAAAGGATTATCTCCCTTCTCACTTTTTTGTTAAATCCCCATCTGATCATGTTGATGATTCTTCTTCTAAAAAGTGTACCTCAAGGATTGAATCTACCCTTGTTCTAGTTGAGAATCCTCCTTAGCTTCCTCTACTCGAACCACATTCTTCAAAGAAAAATCCTTGCGTACCTTGTTAGTTTGCTAAGGAGAGGGATCCACTATCTTCCCCTTATAATTTTTTTATTTTGGCATAGCACTTATATTGATGTTCTGTTAACCATGTGGTTGATGTTGGAGCATAACTGTTTTGAAGGCCATAACTCTTTATCTGAATCTTTGATCGTCTTGAAATTTTCCATGGTGGTAGATCTTGATTTGTAATATGGCATGACCAATTTTTTCACTAAATGTTTGTGCCATTTTGACATATTTTTTCAGGCCATATTCATTCATCAAGTGGATTAATATTGTCTCTGAACACTTTTTTTTAACTTTTGTTTACAACTGAGAGTTTTAATAAACTTTTTCTACGATTTAAATAATACACTAAAATTTGGTGTGAGACTTTATTTATGAGGGAGTACATTTTATGAAAATTTTGGGGCCTATTAAAGGTTTTTCACTAGTAGGTAGTTTTTGGCATTTTAGGGGTTTTTGGTCTTTTTAGGGGTTTTTAAGAGCTAAGTTGAAATAAAAGGAAGATGGTAATGATATAAACGATTAGTGTGGAATCTAGAAAGAGAAGAATACTATTTTGAAGCTTTTTTATTTTATTTACAAATAGTTTGTTTATGTTTTTGAGGTAGTTTAACATCTCATAGATGGATTGAACATCATTTGGTGTTAGAGAAGGATTTGGATCTTGTGGGAATGATGAAGGTAATTTATTATTACACTTTTTATGTCTAATTTATTACCTATATTTTATATAAGCATGCCTAGAAGCGAGAGGGGAAGTTATGCCCAAATGAATAGGCATATCAAGGAGCTACAGATACAAGTAGTTGAGATCATGGGAGATGTTACCTACCTTACAAGGAGACCATGTAAATGGGGATGCACACCCTGATATTGATATTGAATAATTATTTCCGTTAATGAATGCAATAAGAAATCAAGAATAAAATGAGAGATATGAAGAAACCCTAAATGAGAGACCATTTTAGGATCGATTAATCCAAGCTTTAAAGGTAAAGAATGATGGCATCAATATTAATGTTCCTGATTATGTTGGAGTGTTATGACTAGAGGAGTTCTAATGTAGCCAAATTAAGAACAACCAGATATACTGCAATAAAATGAACTCCAAAAGAAAATAGATCTCCTTCTTCGTTATCAATAATGAATTACAATGTTTCCTAAATAGGAAAATAACTCCCAACTCGAGTTGCTAAGTAAACTCTAGGTAACTCTGACTAAATCTACTCTAGGTGGCGGAAATTACTATTTTTAGCAGTTTACTAGAACCTGCTATTCTTAGTAAGTTCACATGCTTATTCCTACGGGCACAGAAATTGCCACGCATCTTCTACATCCCTAAATTAGAGGAATTTCCAAATTTCTAACTCACAATGCAATTAATAGACTAAAATTAACTAATGCTCAAAAATAGGAAAAAACCAAACTATAACATAAATCCTAATTTTCAGCCTCAAGATGGCGGATTTAGGGCCCGAAAACGTGTTGAAAACTTGCCCCAACCAGTAGGGCGGGTTTCTGCTGTGTTCGTCTCATCAAAACACGTGGTTTCAAAAAAAAAAATGGACTCAAACGGACACCCGTAGCTCAAGTTATGACCTTGTCAAGTTCCTGCTAATTCGAGCGCATCAAGTTCATTGACTGGTTAAATCACATAGAAGAATTATTTGAGTGGAAAACCTTTCAGAGGAGAAGAATGTTAACTTTTCATGCACTATTTTTTCTTAACATGCATTGTTTTGGTGGGAAAACATCCAAAACAAAAGACAAAGGAAAGGGAAATATTGAAAATTATATTGAAATGGTGAAGCAGTTGAATTTTTTTTCTTACTTTAGATGATACCCAAACAGTATTTTGAAGGTTTCAAAACCTAACATAGAAGGATATCTGTATTTCTAAGAGTATACAATGAATTTTAAAATCTATCAATCTGGGTGGAATAAGGAGAGTATGAAGAACAAAAGATATAATATAAGATAAAGATGAGTATGCCATGGATCCCTATCCTAGATGATGTTTATCTACTCACATTAAAATAAGAAAAAAATAACAAGAGGAGTGATTTTAGAAGTGGTTTGAAAAAAGTTCCGTCATAATAATGTAAATGGGTTGATTGATATCATATAAGATAAACTGAGTATGCAATTGATCCCTATTTTCTGATGATGTTTCTAAAATCGACATTAAAATATGAAGAAAACAAGAAGAGAAGTAACTTTAGAAGTGGTTTGAAAAAAATTCCATCATAATCTATAATGAGAGGTAAAGGTAGATTTGACTCTATAAAAAGGTTAAGCCTATAATGTACAAGGGAAGGATGAATCTATTCAAAGCCATGGTAACTACCAAATATGTAGGGGGTTTTAGTGGGGAAGAGATCCTAATAGGCAAAGTGGTTGGAATATCCCCCAAATGTAGTATATATGTTACTATGTGGTGAATAAGGGAAAAGATCTTTTGTGTGTCTGCACTATTCTAAAAAACATATATTGCAAGGAGAACAACAAATGAGTAAACCTAGTTGATACTGAAGAGGTAGAAGAAATAGAGAATGCTGTAGATTTGGGTGAAACCCTCACGATAAGGAGGATGATGATCTCCCGAGGAAGGAAAAATAACAAGATTGTGGAGATATTGATTCTTGGCTGTGGAATAATATCTTTCAAAAAGATGAACTTCTACTGGAAAGTTACATGTAAAATTATTATTGATGGTACCTAGTTGTGAAAATATGGTCTCAACTGTGATGGTTGATAAAATCAGTCTAAAATGTGAGAAGAATACATATCTCTATCATATATCATGGCTAAAAAAAAGGGAACGAGGTAGCCATAGATAAAAGATTCCTTATAAATTTTTTAACTCGGAATACCTATAAGGATGAGGTGTGGTGTGGTGTGGTGTGATGTTATCCCGATGGATGCATGCCTTATATTACTGAGAGGCATTGAAAATATGATAGGAAGGTTACACATGATGGAGGGAAAATTAATTATACTTTTTGGAAGGATGGTGTAAATGTGGTATTGTTACCCTTCAAGGAAAAAGAAAAGACTGAGGGATTGTTTGTTGTAAATTTTTTTTTTACAAAAATGGAATAATTGTCTTAGTATTGTTCGATGATGTTAAAGAATATGTAAATAGATGCATATGATATACCCAATGTTGAAGTAAAGGTACTAACATAATATAATAAGGATTCAATAACACATGAGTTACCATAAGGGTTACCTCCGAAGTAGGATTAAAAAACCATATTGATTTGATCCGATAATTGGCCCTTCCAAATCGAGTAGCCTACATGATGAGTCTGACAAAGAGTGAGTATTTGAACAAGAATTTGATCTATCTAATATAGAAAGGGTTAGTGATAGAAAGCATGAGTCCATGTGTAACTCTAGTGCTACTGAATCCCAAAAAATGATAGAGATTGGAGAATTTTTGTGAACACTAGGGCCATAATAAAAAGAGCAATGAATTATTGATTCCTAATTCCAAGATTGGTTCATATCATGGATGTAGTAACAGGAGCCCAATACTTTTGTAATATTGACCTGCAGAGTGAGTAATAAAAGATATTAATTACTGAAGGGGATGAATTGAAATAAACTATCAAAACAAAGTATGGATTGTACGAGTGGATGGTGATTCCATTTTGGCTATCTAATGCAATTAGTACATTCCTGAGGTTGATAATAATATTACTAGTGAGAATACAATGGAAAGTTTGTGCTTGTATATTTTGATGATAATTTCATATTCAGTAAGATAGTGTAAGAACAATTGTGTACATCTTAAATTGGTTTTAGAATTGTTACAAAAAGATAGTTTGTGTACAACCTTAATGAAGTGTAGATTTCATCTAAAAAGTCTTTTTTTTGTTTTTCATCTCAGAGGATGAAGTGAGGATGGATGAGTATAAATTTAAGGTGATTTTGTAACGGCCTATTCTAAGGAATGTGAGAGAGGTTCGTAGTTTTCATGGATTGCCAAATTTTTATAGGAAATTAATTTAAAAAAATTACTAGCATTTACACACCCATAAAAAAGTATGAAGTGAAAGAAGTTTGTATGGAAAAATGTATCAAAAAATAGTTTCTAATTGTTGAAAAAGAAAGTGTCAACAAAATTTGTTGTAGGATTTAAACATTTTTGCAAGGTCTTTAAGGTTGATTGTGATGCCTCACATGTTGTGATTTGAGCTATACTAAGTCAAGAATGATGTCCTGTCGCATTCTTAAGTGAAACCCTAAATGAAGTAAAAAGGAAATATTCCAATTTTTTATGTGAAATTTTATGTTATCTGTTTAGGAATTAAGGAATTATAGACATTACCTGGTATCTAAGGAATTTTTACTCTTTACTTACCGTGAAGTATTGAGGTATGTAAACATAGAAAAAACTAAATAGTAGATATGTAAAGTTTGTATCATTTGTTACATGAATATAATTTTTTCTTAAAGCATAAGTCAGGAAAGTAGAATCAAGTTGTTGATGCCTTGATTAGGCATGTAGCACTTTTGATAACAATGGGTAGGGTTTTAAGTAGCTAAGGAATTAAATTAACATGATCCAAATTTTGGTTATGATGTGAGATAGTGTATGGACCCTAGAATGAGTAGTGGTTCTTCTTATTATTTTATGCAGGATGGTTATTTATTGAGGGGAAAACAATTGTGTATCTATTTTATTTCAATGAGAGAAAATATAATAAGAGAATTGCATACGTGCAGGGGTTGGGTGGACACTTTGACTAGTATAAGTAAGAAAACTTATCTTGTGGTAGAAAACTATTATTCACAGCAAGGTAAAGAGGGACATAAGTAGGATCATAAAAATATGTAGAGTGTGGTAAATGGATCAGGGCCATGCACATAATATTGGGTTGTATATGTCATTACTTGGGGCCATGGGTTGATTTTGGTGTGGATTTCATGTAAGGACTTTATAACACACAATGAGGGAAATATTCTATCTTTGTTGTGGATGATAGATTCTCAAAGATGGAACATTTCATTTCTTGTAATAAAAATAATGATGCTCCTAGAGTTCTATATTGGTTTTTTAAAAAGTGGTTAGGTTGCATGGAGTTAAAAGCATGATGATTTTAGATTGGGATGAAATGTTTTTGAGTAAATTTTTGAAGACTCTGTGCAGAGGAAACTAGGGACATAGTTACATTTCACTAGTGCATATAACCCACATAATGATGGGAATATAGAAGTAGTGAAAATAATCTTGGGAAATCTGTTACATTCCATACTTGGAAAAATTATAAAACATTGGGATTTAGCTTTACCACAAGATGAGTTTACTTATAAAATATTGGGAAAGAGGTTAATTGGGAGGTCTCATTTCAAAATTGTTAAATGTAGGAACCCCAAGGGAGTCCTAGATCTTATTGTGCTACCTGATGATCATAAAACTAGTGATGATGCAGAAGCATTTGTAGAATATGCGCTACAAGTGTACGAAGAAGTGAGTGAAAATATTAAATTTAGTAATGCAAAATATAAAGTTGCCACAGATACTATTAGGAGAATAAACATATTTTAAGAAGGAGAATTGGTGATGGTTCAACTTAGAAATGATAGGTTTCTAAAGGGGATATATAATAAACTAAAGCATAAGACGATTAGTGTGATGTAGGATTTTGAAGAAAATGAGGTGTAATGCATACAAGGTGGTGCTACCTAAAAAAAAATATAGTTGATGATTTTTTAATGTTTCTTACTTTTATAAGTTTCCACGTCACCAGGAAAATTTTGTAGAGGAGGAACAAATAAAATGGGAGCAAAAGATGTTGAAGAAGAAAAATGAAAGGGTAATTTATGTCTTGGACCAAAAGACAATCACTACTAAACATGGGAGCTACAAAATAGATTTGGTATAGTGGGAAGATTTGCAGTAGGAAGATAATAATTGGACTCTTGAGTGGGAGTTAAAAAATATTGTCAATGGAAAAATTACATATTCCATCAACAAAATTTGCATGAGAAGAATTCTTTTAAACAAGGGAGGAATGATGTTTGATCATAACTTCTGAATTCCATCACTTTTTACCCAACCATTGGATCGTCTTAAGATTTTATAAGGTGGCAGATATTGATTAGTAGTATGCCATGACCAATTTTTTCATAAAATTAGTTTCTAATTTGAATTTTTTTTGGGAGGCAAGAAGTCTTCTTCTAGTGGTATGAAATATGCTCTTAACATGTTTTTTTTGGTTTTGTCTGGAAATTAGAGTTTTAATAAATTTTTCTATGCTTTATAGAATAAGGCAAAAAATTTCTTGACCCTTCATTTATAAAGGCATGTTTTGTATGAAAATTTTGGCATCCATCGGAGGTGTTTTTTTTTAATTCATAAAGCATGGATTGAAGGGACCTAGTTCCTTGTATAAAAGAAGAAGCTAATTCCTCTGGAAAACAAAAGGGCTGCAAAAGCCAAAAAATAGTTGCATAATAACTTTACCAAAGATAGAGAAATCCTTAAATTACTTCCTCCCTGGGATGGAAAATAATCATCAATGTTGCGCATGTATCCTTTTTTATTTTTATTTTTACGCCTCTTTACTTCTTTCCGTTTTTCCCAAATTCAAACAAGATAACCACCTCAAGATCACTGGGGTTCGCCAACGCCAGATCACTGGGGTTTGCCAACACCATCAAATCACTTGGCACAAAATCCTCATCCAATTTCAAACTTTCTAAAGTAGGTCCCCTTTTTATGCAATCTCCAACTAAGTTTTTTTCCTGAAATCTGATATATATATTATTTTTGTTCTATCACCATTTTACCATCGGAGGAAGGATTATATGGATTATCTCTAAATTTTTTTACAGAAACCAAATATGGATTTACCGAACCCCATCCGTTTCAAGATTTTGATCCATTCTCCTTTTCAGATTTCTAATTCTTATTGAATGGAAAAGAGGCTTGCAAATGCCCCTCATTTCTACATAGTATACATTAGAATGTGGTATTCTCATAATCTAAGACCTGGGTGTGCTGAAAGTTACCAAACTTAAGGTTGATTCGATTCAGGTAATCCTTTGCTTGAATCAAGTTCAATGCAAATTTGGGTGAATGAACATATGCCCGAATGTGTTCTACCCATATCCTCTTTTATAAATCTTCCCAATACATTTCCAATATCTTTCAGTGCATACCACAGATGTAAGGGAAGGTAAGGCAGCTTAACCCAAACTGTTGTTTTGGTCACCGAATAAGTATTCATATTAAAATCTAGGAACCATAGAGTGATGAATGGACCTACATATCCCCAGAACTAGGGTCCCTCAGTTAAACACCATTCGTAATCTTCAGTTTCCCTAAAATGGACAATGAAAAAATCCTTGGAGTAGAGAGATTTCACATTTATTGGTATAATTTTTGAAGACCCACTGGTATAGAGCTATGGAGGAAGGCCAAAATCCATTAAACTTGCCCGCCACCGCATTCCGAGTTAAATTTTTGAAATATTCTTCAAATTATTGATTTTATATAGTGAGGGAAGGGATGTCCTTGGCTAAATCAACCAAGTATGCCTGGGTTTTAGCAGTATTTATACCCGAGGAACTACCGCCCCTATTTTCCAGTGCCTCCTTGAAGGAAGAAGCCTTCTGATGATACCGTGAACCATGGTTGTCTGAATCACCAGCCCCCCTTTCCACTCATCATTCCTTCCATGCCCCCCATGTTCCAGAAATATTTTCCTTTTTGGAGCCCTAGGGTTAGGGCGCAGACTAGCTTCCACCTTCTCCCATTCGGATCTATCTTGCAGTCCATCTCTAGTTCAAGCGTTGCCCAATCCTCATCTGGAACCCTTCATAGTGACCTTCTACACCTAGAGATCCTCTTATTACTCAACTCCCCCTTGCTCTCATTAGCCGTACGCATTTTCTCCATCAGCCCGACTTTGAAAATTTGGTGCAGTGCAAAATTTCCCAACTACAAGTAAGGATTTGAGATCCATCCGAGGTGTTTTACTAGCAGGTAATTTTTATATTTTATTTTAGAATCTTTAAACCTACTCTGAAATAAAAGGAAGATTTTAATGATGTACAAGATTAGTGTCGAATTTCAAAATTACTAGAAAAATATTTGAAGCTTTTAGTTTATTTTCAAATATTTTGAGTGTGTTTTGGTTGTATTTCACCCTCTTTTGGGTTTGCTAAGGAGAGGGATTCACTCTCTTCCCTTTTTAATTTTTTATTTTAACCTATCACTTATATTTATGTTCTTCTCTGATGCGGACGTGATTCTATTGATGATATTAACAAGGTGGAGTGGACAGTTTTCAAAAAAAAGTAAATAATTTATTCAAAGTGATGCTTAATCCCAACTGTTATGAAGCTCCTATATCATTCTAATTATTTTAAATCGCCATTTTATCCTAGTTTGTAACTGTCAAATTATTATTTTTTTTCTATTTTAGTTGTTAGATTCATGTTTATTTTTTGGCTCGTGTAAGTTTTATCATAAAATATTTATCATAATGGCCATTAGAGCCTTTATAGATCTTACCGGTAAAATAATAATGAATAATTTAAATGTGAAAAAAACTATTTACATTTCTAGAACAAAGATTTCAACTACATTTTTTTATTAAATACTTGTTACAAAATATGTCTTTGTATTTGTATTATATTTGTATGATTAATGTTATTCTTATCCAATTCAAATTTATTATCAGAAGCAGAAAACATTTAAAACATAAATGTCTCTTACACATGCGATGGAACATGATTCCTTAACCCTAATAGAGTTGGTGATGTATCCTCTGGATTTTGGCAAGGCTCATGGAAGAGGGGGCTATAGTGGTCAAGGGCTGGAAGTGTTTGGGTTCTTGCAATATTTTCTTAGGAGATCTAGAGGTAGGAATGCTGGCGACCTAGTGCAGAATCCCAAATCTATCTCTCCCTTATTAGAGGAGATCCCTAGCTAATGGAGATAAATTAATTTTTTTCTATGGTGGAGATATGTGGATGTCGTAGGAATATTGTGTAGGATGCGCCACTTCCTGGTGGTTCCCTTGGTGCAGGTCAGACAGTCCCCGAGTTGGGCTTGTTTAGAAAGTGATTTTTTTTTCCATAAACAAAGGCAAGAGGTTTTAAGGATGTAGGCTTTGAAAACGAATAGTATGAGTGTTGCGGTAGTGGTATCAGAGTTACTGTGAATGGAAATTTTGGGTATGTTATGGATCCTAAAAGAGGACCTATCCCTGGGAATCAAAAGGGTTGCAATGGACATTTTTTTTATCTAAACAATTCAGAACCTGTGTTGGGGGTTAGAGTGAAATCCTTCCTTGTGGTGGAAAATACTAGAGGATGTCATTTATCTAAACCCATGGCCTATGCTATCCTTACTCGTGTGGTTTGATTTTGAGAGGAGGCTATAGAGTTGGTTTGATTTCTATCAGAACAAGGGTTTTATATGCAGATGCAACAATTATTGTCCTAGTCTTCCTTTCTTACATTGATGGATATCATAATAATGGCTCCCTCTTATTGAAGGTAAGGTCAACATCTATCCATTTGCAAGTGGAATTTTATTAGTAGTATTTGACAGTTTTTCAGACAAGGATATAGTTTCTTGGAAAATTTGGAAATTCTAGTCGCATCTTCATCTCATGAAGCTTTGGTTTCCCTCATTTTAATTCCTTGATAAAAGAAATTATATCTAACCTATGTGTATATGGCTTCCCAACTTGCCTTTTCATTTTGCATGAGATTTTATTTCTTCAAGGCTATAGGTGGTACTTTTGGTAAATTCTTGGTTGTAGATCCCAAAGTTGAATAATTTGATCATACGATATATGCTCGTATTTTGGTGGATATTAATATGACTATTGACTTCAATAGCTACCATGGAGTTTAAATTCAAGGATACAATATGGACAAAAAATTTAGATTATAAAGGCTTTACTTTTAGGTGCAGAACTTGTTTTTCTCTTGGACTTTTCAATTCTGATTGTCACATTGTCAAGAAACACATTAAGGGAAAATTATCTTGGTGGAAGTATTTTAACCCAAATAATTTAGTGGTGTACTCTCTAGAGGATAGTGATTTTAATAATGAATTGGTTATTCATATGTAGAATCACGAAGATTAGAAGGGTGAACTTGTACTCTCTCCTACCAAACTAGTGTTCAATTCATAGCAAGTTACAGTTAAGGATGGAGTCTATTTTCCATCGTTCCCTCGATCTGTGCAATGTCTAAACACAAAAAATAAGGATTCTTTAGAAATTTATCTACTTTTCCACCTGGATAAGATTGTGGATCCTAATGTGTGTGATGGTTGGTAGGTAGTGAACAACAAAAAGAAAGCAAATTTTGGTAATTATCCTCTTAATATGATCCTTAGATCGCATAAGGGGATATTTATGGCTACCATTTTACTAGATGGTCAAATGGTTTTTATCATTCTGCTTTTTCAAGCCCTTTCTCTATTTGGGGATTTTTTACTTTTGTTTTTATTTGTTTGTATGTTTATTCCAACTTTGGCCAGTTGGGCCTTATTTCTTGATATTTCTCTTCCATGCGTTTATGCTTATCTTTCAGTCATATGGGATTCCATATCCCTTCAAAATATTCTTTATTACCTTATCTAATAAAAAACTATCATCCAATTCACATATGTACTCAATTTCGCTTTACCTAAATCGTCATGATAAAATATTGGATTTGGGAAATTAAGGCGTATGTAACATTTTATTTCAGCACTTTCGAGGTATAATCCAATAAAAAAAAACAAGTAATGAATAATGAAGTAAATTATTTTTTTGGATATTTATTAATTTAATATAATTTTCAAATTATAATATTTTGTTTACGAATCCCAATACTTAAGGTATGAAGTATATATTTTTAGTAAAGGA
Organism: Taxus chinensis; assembly: GCA_019776745.2. Lineage (NCBI taxonomy): Eukaryota > Viridiplantae > Streptophyta > Pinopsida > Cupressales > Taxaceae > Taxus > Taxus chinensis. Next base: position 652,586,111 of record CM034152.1, read on the forward strand.
AAATTCTTCATTTCATGTTGTTAGGAAAATTTTGCTATTATTTTTTGTTATAGAATATTTGGTTCACATCTCAAAAGATCAAATCTAAAATAAAGAAGAGGAAATTGTCTAACATCATAATCATGACAACACAAATTTATTTTATTCTATATTTTAAGTTGTAGACTTTGTAAAGTACTGTTGTTAATATTTTTAATTTAAAAACAAATAAAATTATTCTCAGGTTTGAAGAAAGTATATTATTCTACTCATTTACTATATCTATTTTGTTTTTAGATTCTAGTAATCGAAGTATGAAGAGTATATTTTTTGTAAAGGACATTTTTTTTATTTTTATTATTAAGACAAGGTTATTACTATTATTTGTTTATAGAATATCTGGTTCACATCTAAAAACATCAAATATAAAATATAGAAGATAAAATTCAAAAATATTGATAAAGCCAACAATAATTTATTTTAGTGTATTGCTTAAGATGTTAGACTTTGTGAAGTACTGTTGTTGATACACATTTTAATTTTAAGACATATAATTAATTATAAACATACTAAATCACTATTAAGTGATACAATGTAAAACTTTGAATTTGTAAATCACTATTTAATAACAAAATTTAAAACTCTGAATTTAGATTTTAAAGGAAAAATACATACTAGTTAGTCAATTTTTTGAAAAAAGAAATAATAAAGTAAATTAGTATTGTCACCAAACATATATTAATCACTCAGAATTTGTTGAAAAACTTATAAATGTTGTCAGGCATATTATTTCGAACTTTTCATAATCCAAGGTTCATAAAAGTACACAATTTACTGCTCTGTTATTTGAATAATTAGTAGTGAAATAGGTTAATAAATAAACCCCTTCAATAAGGGCTTCATCAACTTGAATATGGATGAATAAAATATAAACATGTATTAGAATGTAAAAATATATAGTTCATCATAAAAATTAAAATAGTGATAGATGCAAGAAACTAAGTTGTCTTTGTGTCTCTCTGTCTCACTACATCATTTGGTCTTGTCTCCTAGGTTCCAATCTCCGTATAATCTAATTAAAAAACTGAAAAAAAAAAAGAGTCAGTTATGAGAAAAACCTCCTAAATATGTTAAATAAAAAAGTGACATAAAAATACCTGAACTCAAACCCTAACCTAAAACATTTTATGGTCCATCATTTGTTTTCCCATAGTTTTACCTATCATGCCATGACCTGAGATCATATAAATGGTAACCATGTAAAAAATATAAATAATTAAATAATCTAAAATGATACATTGACAGATTTAAGAATATAAAATGACACAATCCACATTAAAATACAAAATTCAAAAATGTTTTCAACTAGAAAAATCTAAATATAAAAGTGAAAATACTGCAAAAAAATATTTGCAAAGAATTGATTTTCTCACAATTTTTTCTAATATTAAAATTTAACGTGTGGCAATTTATTATTTAAAAATAAAATTAATAGGGTAAATAAATATAGTAAAAATGTCTTGAAATTTAAGATAAATATTTTTTAATTAAAATTGATAATACTTGCAAAGACTCCAAGGGCCATTACAATACAAATTTAACAATGAAGCTCACAACAATCAGAAAAACAACCAACAAAAAAACTGAGGAGAACAAACCTCCAAACATTAACAACACTCAGCTCAAAGAAGAGGAGTGATCTATCTTAATGTCATATGTGTTGGGGTTGAACTCTTTTTCAAATAAATTATTTTCGTACTCAAGACTAAAGTCCAACGTCCCTTATTTGAATCTTTGACATTTTTTTCACACGGGAGGATAACGTCAATCAAATAAATATAATGATTTAACAATTTGGGAGTGGAAGAAGGATACCACTCGTTAACCACAGATTGTGAAACCTGTACATTTTCCTTCAAAGATCCAAACTAAAACTCCTGAGATGATTTCTAAATAACATGAGCAAAATAAAAATTTGAAATAATTTTCTCAAAATATGAATCTTCATCACCAAAAATATTGAGATGATGATCATGGAGAGGATTCTCACTCGTAGGACGGGTGTATTCAAACTTCATGAGGAAAAGTAAGAGATTCCACAATATAGTGCGGAGGAAGAGACCTCTTTCCACCATCCCTAACTAGAGTCACATATAAGCATTGGATCACACAGAATCCTTCATTAAATGACACTATTTTATAACAAATTTGACATCAAAAATTGAGGTTTTCGTAGTCTCACCAATCTGCAAATTAATCTTCTCAGGAAGATGTTGAGAAACATCCAAATATACCGAAATCTAAGCATAGGAAGTATGCAAATACTTTTTAGTGGAAGTATCAAGTCTAAAAAATTTCCCTAATTTATTTCTAATGGTTTTAAAACAAGGTTCAAACCATAGTTGTAAAGGTAGACCGAGTAATTTGACACCGATTACCATCGAATAAAAAGAATATTTTTAAGGGTCAAATAATGGGTACCATAATTTTATCATGATCATGTGATCTCTTAAAATCAAGAAAGATTCATGAAAAACATTTTCACTCATCACAGACATTGAAAATAGTAATAAAATAAGATTTTTAACATGGTTAAATCTCAACCTTACTCTTAAAAAATAGGTACCCATTTCTTTGTTATTCATTTGGATAGATCAGAAAGCTTTGGTGATAGATCTATAAAATGTTAAATGAGACACCGATTTTTGAAGTCCTTTTCATGGCTATCTACCGGATTTATAATATCTGATTCAATCCGAAGCAGAGGGATTTTAGGGGTAGGAACAAACTTCCTTTCCCTTTTTTCCATTCGACACAGCATGAGAAAAGGAAGGAGAAATCATTGTTTTTAGTTGTCCCTTACTAAACGGTCCCAGAAAGTCATCATCAGATCCATCACTTCCCTATTTCAGGGTAGAGGAGACACCTCCCACTTGGACATCATTGATAGGTCTTGGGTTAGGGTATGAAACCTCATGACATGACATGTTCATGAGTAAAGTTAAGTTAAATACGTAAATTCTAATATGCATAAGGAATTTTTTATATACACATAAATATGAATTGGGTTTTCTTACATTTTTCTTTAAACCCTAACCCTAAGAGTGCAGTGCCCAATCCTCTTTGACACTATTTCATTAGGATGATATTACTGTTAGATTGATACTTAGACATTTTTATTATTATATCTTGATCAGTAGATGATATCTACTATGAAGATATTTGGACTATTGACATGTGATTTACATTTTAATTATGATGTACTTGATGACAATGATGGAAAAATATATATGTTGAATTCTAGTATTCTAATTTTATACTAAAATGTCATATTATTGATGTAGAGCCTATGTTGGATATTTTGAGTAGAATTCTTATTTTATGGATGTTAAAATAGAATTAAATTATATAATGATAGATGATAGAATTGCTAATTTTCAATGACAATTATTGATTTTTGTATGTATATTATTATCAATGTTCTTGATAGGACCGTATGGCTAGAGAGGTATTCTCTTTTTTTTGTAGGTACATTTTATCAATTACATCGAAAGGGGATAGAGGGCCAACCACAGAAGGATGTCCGATGTTGTGTAACATGGAAAAAATTTGAAAACTTGTGTATAATGTTATGCTGTGTTGTTGCATGCTTTGTTAGGAGGTTACCATGGGGGGGTTAACCTCATTTATGTGGCCATGGGTATAATGTGTTTCCTTTCTTTTAGTTTTTTTGTTAATTTTTTTGTGCATGTGTTTAATTATTTGGGGATATATTGTTACATTATTAAAACTTTGTAATGTATCTTAACTAACTAGTTTAGCTCAAATTTGTATTAATAAGGAAGATATAAAATGTGGGAAATAAATTGGGTAGATAGTGCTTGTTTCTTGCATGATTTAAATTTAATTAAATGCATTTAGGTGGTGTGTACTCCACCATCCGTCAAAAATTCTGATTTGTCCTTGTTGGCAACTTTTAGAGACTTGAGGGACAATTTATCTTTGTCCCTCACATCACAAACTCTCCTACCAACCCTACTTATGAATTATGTGATATATTTTGAACATTTTAATTCAGTTTGGAGTGTAAAAAGGATAAATAATTACACTTGTTACTTAACACATTTAAGTTTGTCCTTGATATTGCATGGTGTGCAAGTTGGAGTGTCATGTGGGCATGTCATAAGTCTGACATGTGTATTTAATTTCTTATGGCTTGGTGTTTCACTTGTGTGTTGGAATGGAGGGATGATGGAGTGACATCCTACATGGAGCCACCTCATCTTCCTCACATCCCTTTTCTATTTATTAGATGATTTTGATGGATTTTGGGTTATTTTCCTTATTTTCTTCTCTTGCACTATTGAAAATGGGTCTTGTTTTTCATACATGGAATTTTCTTTTGGAGTTACATCTTGGATTGCTCTTGGTGTGAAGGATTCTAAAGCTTGTTGAGCAGAAGAAATTGGAAGCTTGATGAAGAGGTATGCTCTCTTTCTTTTACATTTTTTGTATTAATGTATTTTGATGTAGAATTTGTGTTTGTTTGTATATTTTTATGAGTGTTATGGTTATGTTTGATTGTAAATGGGTAGATTTCCATAAGTTGTGTGTGTGATATGGATGTATTGGGCCATTAGAGAGGGAAAAGAGAGATGTGAGGCATGCATTGTTTAGGGAGTGTGAGTTTGAGTTCCACCGATGGGGAGTGAAAAGGATAACGTGGATATATTTCTGCATGTTTAGAAGTGTAGATATCAGGATTTGATTATTTTCTGAGTTGTACACATGGAGGATTTTGGGTGGAGCTTCTACATCACTTGGGAGAAAAAGGGAGGTGGTGCCCATATTCCATTACCCCTTGATGGCGTGTTGTTTTCAAGCCTTTGTGCTTGTCGGTAAAATTTTTAATATTGTCTGAGTATATTGTTTAAGTGTATTGTTTAAATGTGTTATTTGAATGTGTTATTTTTTGGGATGCATGTTGTGCAAGCCATGTGTAAGAGTTGTCAAATGTTGCATAATACCCCTTGTTTTTGTTCCGTTAGGGCTAGGGGGCCAATAAGAGGATGGATTCTCCTCTTATTGGATTATAGGTTGGGTAGAGAGTGTCACCTATACCCCTTTTCGTTGTATTGTGAACCATGATTTGAAGAATTTGATGAGGTGGAAGAGAAAAAAATGAAGTTTGAAGGAGTCAAGCTATGTTGGAGCCCAATGTAGCACCTTTGAAATGTTGTTTCAGTGTTAAAATAGTGAAAGTTTTAACTTGTAACTCATTCTTTTATATTGTTGAAAAGTAGAACTTTTGTATTGAAGGAAAATGAACTATGCTCTTGAGAAAAAAAAGGGTGATTGGTATTATTGCCTTGTTGAAAATTGTATTATTGTGAAAATAGAAGTTCTTGTAGAGTTTAATTCTTGGGTTATTTTTTATTAAAACATGGTGAAAAAAGAATGTAGAAAAGTTATTCTTGATTTGTATTGTTGGTATGGCTATCACTTTTGTTGTGTGATTAGAAAACAAATGGTTCTTACTAATTGGTTGAATTTCTTTTCTATCATTTAGAACTTATAAATAATTTTATTGAAAAGGAAATCTTGGAATTGTTCTTATACGGTATTGCAATGGAAAAGTTATGTACTTTGTAATTTTAAGTCATGAAACGAAGATTTGATATCAACCTATCTACTAATGTATTGTAGACACCTTAATTAAAGTTAACGTTTCCTTAGAAACATGAAACTAAGTACAAAACAATTTGAAAAATTCTTGAATGTAAAGTTCCATTTTTTTGAAATAGAACTGGCGCCTTGTGTAGAGTGGCGGTTTCAAAACCATCAATTAGCATCAGAGTTATGGTCGATGAACAAACCACTAGAAAGGGTGGCGGGGTTTCATCACTTTTGACGGAAAAAATTAAAAAAAATGACTATTAAAAGGCCATATTGAATTTAAAGAAAATCTCTAAGTTTTAAAACTTCAAGATGAATCTACCAGCAACTAGTAAATGATCTAAATCATTTTCGTAAGCATTTAAAATCCTCTTATGGGCACCCAAAATATTTCAAATATCTTACATCTAATGAAATGGGCTTTCCCCAAATATTGAACTCAAATGATGTATATGTTAGATAGAAAAACCAGATTCACTGTGGAATATCTACAATAAGAAAGATGAGGAACCTTATAATAGCAAACCCTTGAGTAAAATAAACTATGGAGAGAAGAATGGAGGAATATTTCTCCATTTGCAACTAGAACCAAGGAAATTTCTACATGTCTTCACTTCTTGCTTTCATGGCTTCTCCTCTTTCTCCTCTTCCAAACATACAAAAGAACAGTGAACAATTCAGGATGAAATTGAGGTAAAATAAAAATAAAAAGAAACCTATAAGGATATTTAGGGGAAACCCAAATCCAATGGCTCAAATTAAAGCCTACATCACTTAAGTGGGAGATATTTTTGTGGGAATGAAATTTAAATAAAAAGTGCATGGGTAATGGGGTGAATGGGGCCACTTAGTGGCCAAAAAAAAAAAGATAAACTTTTGTTATAGGAAATAAAGTAAACTTGGTGCATTGTAATTAAGTAAACTAATGGAATTTGGTAAATGTTTTAAATTGTAAATACTTTTAGGAAGTAAATTAATAATATTTAGCTATTAATTTAATTCCAGCTTCCAAAAGGTTAGGTAGAAACCTTGATCAAGAATTTTTATTAATTATTGATAATGTCAAACCTTGCAAACTCTTTTAGAATAAAGAAAAAAAAGTTTATCATGATTTTTTACTATTAGTTTATTAGTTTCTATTTTGATTTCGGAGTAGAATTTTGTGGGCATTACACTTAGTATCATAGTAGTGGGTTCAATGTCTTAGACCCTTGGGCACATAAGAAAACACAAATAGTTAACCTAGTACAGACTACAATTAGATCATACAAAATTACATGATATTTTTAAAATATAGAAAACCTAGAAAAATGAAACAAAACCTAGACAATGAACTAGCTCGTGTCTTGATCTATGCTAGCACGAACATAGATTGGACGATGAGTTCTTTCACTTCGAGTAGAATATGACATCCCTAAAGAAGGTAGTTTGCTACTCTATTTCCATAGATACTATGGACATTACAGGATGTCAATGTGGTTATATGAGGTCAGGGTAGTGTAGGGATGAGCTAGTCAGCATGATAGAGAGCCATCAGTAGAGGATTGTATTCCCTTCACGACAAAGTGAATAGTATATAGTAGAGAACTCCCATCCCAATTTAGCTAGGCTAGATTCACCACACATGGGACATAGAGATTTGGATATGTCACAAAGAGATAGGTATAGGATCCTTAGGCTAAGGGATGATCATATAGAGAGAAATATGGGCCAACAGTTGATAGCAATATATGACATTAGAGACATATTAAAGTTTACACCCACCTACTTTTACTGGAGACACAAGAGTATTTCAAGTGAAGGCATTGTTGGTTAGGCCTGACTAGATGATTCAAGATATGTCCTTATAATAGCAACACATAATATCGTGTTACTATCCACCTTTTGAGAGACAACACCGGAGTTTGTTGGAGGACTGAGAACCAAAAGTTCCCTGTAGATTGTGAGATAGCTACTTAGGATCTCTTCGAGGACCATTTCAGGAATGGATATATATGTAAGAGATTCATCCAATACTAGATCCATGAGTTCCATGATCTATTATAGGAATTGATGATGGTATCAGAGTACGAGGGTCATGGTATTTTAAATGCTTCAGTATGTAGACTATACGTAGGATGATCAGATTAAGGTTCAAAAGGTTCATCAGGGGCCTGAACATAGAATTCGGTGGGGCTAGTGTGCATTCAATATCCGCAGACACTATCAGAGGTCATGGAAAAGGCCTATATTGACAGAGGAAACCATGGGGATGACTCAAAGGGTGCAAGACAAATTAAGGAGCCATATATAATAAATGTAGGATAGTAGGTTGAGGGGATTGGCTCCTCCTCCTCATGGTGGACACCATGTTTAACATAGTCTTCCTTGAGACTTTCTCCATAGCAACAAAAATAGATTTTAACCACCATTTTGACCTCCAAAGAACCATGATTCTCGAAAGAGGGGCATAGTATAGGACCTCCAACTAGGGAATCAAACAAGATGTGGGATCCACCTCGAGCACAAATAGCAGGGGTACGTCCACCGCCACACCCTCAGAGATCTATGGTAGGATAATCAAGTTCTATAACAAGAACTACTAGGCCATTCGGAGGAGTATATCCTTAATGGAGAGGTCCAAGTAGTTACTATGGGTGTAATGTACACGGTTATCACTAGAGAGAGTGCCCTCAGAACCCTACTGATAAGGGTAAGACACCTATTTTAAAGCCTACAGTTGGTGACATAGCTAGGAGCTGCAGGATTTATGTTACGGTCAAGAACTTCCAGGAAAAGCACAAGGGCACGGTGACTGGGACCACTACTAGCATTGGTGGTATTTCTACCCCTATCTATTTAATTCAGGGTCTTCAGATTCTTTCATTTCTCCATTATCAGTAGAGCGATGTTGGCTAGTGGCAGTTAGGCATGGCCTTAGTTAGGTTGTTGAGAAGGCTTCTGGTGTCAAAACCTTAGTGGAATCCTTAGTTAAGGAGTGTGTCATGTACCTATGACCCTTCACCACAACTTTGGATATTTGTATCCTTCCATTGTGTTCATATGGAGTTATCTTAAGCAGGGATTTGTTTTCTGAACATAGAACTAGAGTTGATTATTACAACAACATTATATCTTGTGCAGACAATTTGGGAGTGGATTTAGTGATAGTTGGATTTAGTTGACCCATCTCTATTCACACCATATTCACTATGCAGTTGAATCAGTGTGCATGATGGGGTTGTTAGTTATATGCCATCATTTTTAGTGACCGATTAGAGGATGAGAGTCATGGTATGTCACTTGATGACCACCCTATTTTGCAGGATTTTTTGGATGTTTATGCTAGTGAGTTATCAGGGTTACCTACCCCACATGAGATAAACTTTCATATTGATTTGGTTTCGTGAGCGGATCCTATCTCACGCACACCATATAGGATGACCACAGCTAAGGTATGTGAGATCAAATTGCAGTTGGAGGGACTTCTTGAGAAATTCCTAATCAATCCCAGTATATCTCCTTTGGGTGCACGAGTGATCTTTGTGAAGAAGAGGGACAAATTTTTGTGTCTGTGTGTGAACTACAAACAACATAAATGACATATTTAATCAGATGAAGGGGGACACCATATTTACTTGGATAGTTCTCAAGTCAGGATACCATGAGCTGAGGATTTCCAATGTAGATATCCATAAGACAACTTTCCACAAGAGATATGCCCACTATGAGTTCACAGTGGTACCATTCATTCTAACGAACTCCTCAACAACATTCATGAGTTTGATGAATGGGGTGTTCAAGATGTTATTGGATCACTTTTTGCTCCTGTTTATTGATGAAATTTTTATTTACGCATGCATGCATGAGGAACACGATGAGCACCTTTTCTAGGTTTTACAGTGTCTTCGAGAGCATCAACTATACGGGAACCTAGATAAGTGTGTCTTTTTCCAGTCAGATATTCATTACTTAGGTCACATTATTTCTGTGGAAGGTATTGTATTTGAACCTTGCGGGATTAGATCTATTATGGATTAGCCAACACTAACAATTGTGAATGAGGTGCATAGATTCATGGCATTGGCAAGTTACTATGGGAGATTTGTTTAGGAATTCTATATGATTGCACACCCCATAACTTCCCTTTAGTAGAAAGGGAATAATTTTGTTTGGTCATATAGATGTGAGAAAGCCTTCAATACACTAAAGGAATCTCTTACAATATCATTGATTCCTACAATGTAATATCCTCATAAGGATTGCTTTGTGTGTACAAATGCTTCTTTAGTAGGATTAAGAGGTGTTTTGATACAGAATGGCCATCTAGTATCCTGTGAGTCTCAAAAACTCAAGGATTATGACATCAATTATCTAACTCATGACCTCGAGCTTTCGGTAGTGGTGCATGATTTGGTGCATTTACGTCATTTACTTCTTTGTAGGAGGTTCATTCTAAATATAGACCATTTGAGTTTATGTCACCTCTTCACGCAACCCAATCTCAATTCTCATTAACGACGTTGGATTGAGTTTCTATGTGAGTATGACATGGAGATAGAGCATGTGAGGGGGAAGAAGAATGTGGTTATAGATCCTTTGATTCAACGAAGAAATTTGGGAATGTCTACTTCAGTGGGTATAAACTTGCGGAGTAGGATTTTGTGAAATATTCCATATGACAGCTTATATCTTGCAGCTAAAGCAGAGTTTGAGTCTCAGACACCACTAGAGGGGAAGTTTTATAGATTTCCATTAGATTAAGATGGATTTCTCAGGCACAAAGGCTAGATTTATGTACCTAGGGATGGACGTTTGAGACAAGATATTTTGGAAAAGGCACATCATGCACCTTATTCAAACAATCTAAGGGTGAAGAATATGCATGCCACCTTGAGATAGTTGTACCATTGGAAAGGAATTCAAAGAGATATAGATAAGTTTGTGTCTTGTTATTTGCAGTGTTATAGGGTTAAGATTAAGCATCGATATCCATCTCTCCTTCTTTACCGGCATGCCATACAAGAGTGGAAATAGGATACCATTTCCATGGATTTCATATTAGGGCTACTGACATCAAGATACCACCATGATGCCATCATGGTCATGGTGGATAGATTGTTAAAATTTTCTCATTTTTCTTTGGTGAAGATAACATATACAACTAGTGTAGCTGTACAAGTGTACTTAGATGAGATTTTTAAAATACATATGATTCCACAGAAGATTTTTTTTTACCATGATCCCTTATACACCTCTCACTTTTGAACTACCCTACAACAAGCCCTTGGGACGAGTATTAAATTCAATACAACATATCACCTTGATATAGATGGACAAATGAAGTGGGTAAATAAGATTTTTAAAGACATGCTTGGATTTACGTCATGAACAATTAGTCAAGGTTGGAGGAGTAATTGTACTGGGTGAATTTCTCTCATAACAACATCTTCTAAAGTTCTATTGGGAGGGCACCATTTCAGGCACTATAGGGAAGGGAGTGTAGGACACCACTGAGTTGGGACTAATTAGAGGAAATGGTATCTCTTGGGATAGATTTGTCACAAGGGATGGAGTGGTGGATTTTTTTAATCAGATAGAGGTTTCAAGATGTGCACAATAGATAGAATAAATATGTAGATCAGAGGAGAGTTAATTGGAGTTATGAGGTGGGCATGAAGGTGTTTCTTCGTGTTAGACCTCTTAAGAGCCCTATACATTATGGAAAATGCTCTAAGTTAGCTCATAGATTTTTGGTTCCTTTCGAGATCTTCACGCAGATCGGTCCCTTAGCTTATCATCAATATTTTTGACTGATCTTGTCTCCATGATGTAGGTGATACATTCTAGATCCCTCTCATATATTATATTGGATGACATTGTAGGTGTAGGAGCAGGGGCAAGTGTTTGTACATCCCGTGTGCATCAAAGAGCACAGGACCATGGGTCTTTCAAGCCATGAAATTGACTAGGTTTGGGTCGAGTGGGATACATATGATGAGACTAAAACAACATGGGAGGATGCTACCTTACTACGGGCACAATTTCCAAACCTATTTCAGTGACACATCCATGATGTAGGTGATATATTCTAGATCCCTCTCATATATTATATTGGATGACATTGTAGGTGTAGGAGCAGGGGCAAGTGTTTGTACATCCCGTGTGCATCAAAGAGCACAGGACCATGGGTCTTTCAAGCCATGAAATTGACTAGGTGTGGGTCGAGTGGGATACGTATGATGAGACTAAAACAACATGGGAGGATGCTACCTTACTATGGGCACAATTTCCAAACCTATTTCAGTGACTTCCAGGAGGAAGTTGAGTCTAAGGGGAGGGGAAAGTAGTGCCTACTGTTGTTTGACACTATTTCATTATGATGATTTAACTATTGGATTGATACTTACACATTTGTATTATTATATCCTGATCAGTATATGATAGACTATGTAGATATTTGGATATCTACATGTTGTGATTTACTTTATGATTATGATGCACTAGATGACGATGATGGATAAATATATATGTTGATTTGAACTATTATAATTTTATACTAACATTTCATATTCTAGATGCATAGCCTATGTTGGATATTTTGAGTATAATGATGATTTCATGGATGTTAAAATCAAATTAAATTATCTAATGATAGATGATAGAATTGCTAATTTTGGAGGTCAATTATTGATTTCTATATGTGTACTATTCTTGATATTTTTGATATGGCCGCAAGGCCAATGAGGTATTATATTTTTCTTGCAAGGATAATTTATCATAGACATTGAAAGGGGATACAGGACCAACCAAAAAGGGATGGTGGGTGTTGTTCAGCATGGCAAAAATTCAACAACTTGTGTATAATGTTATGTTGTGTTGTTTCATTCTTTGTTAGGAGGTTCTGATAGGGGGGTAACCTCATTTATGTGGCAATGGGTATATAGTGTTTCCTTACTTTTAATTTTGTTGTTAAATTTTCATGCATGTGTTTAATTATTTGGGGAATATTGTTACTTTAGTAACAATCTCTAATGTATCTTAATTAACTAGTTTAGCTCAAATTTAAATTAAGATGGAAGATATGAAATGTGGGAAATAAATTGGGTAGATAGTCCTTATTTGTTGCACAATGTGCATTTAATTAAATGAATTTATGTGGTTTGTACTCCACCATCCTTCCAAAACTCGAATTTGGCCTTGGTGGCCACTTTTAGAGACTTGAGGAACAAGTTAACCTTGTCCCTCACATAGCAAACTCTTATACCACCCCTACTTATGAAGTATGGGACATATTTTGACCATTTTAATACATTTTGGAGTGTAAAATGGGTAAATAATTACACTTATTACTTACCACATTTATGTTTGTCTCTGATTTGCATGGTGTGCAAATTGGAGTGTCATGTGGGCATGTCATAAGTCTTACATGTGCATTTAATTTCTCTGGGATTGGTGTTTGACTTGTGTGTTGGAATGCAGGGATGATGAGGTGGAATTCTACATGGAGCCACCTCATCATCCTCACATCCATTTTCTAAATATTGGATGATTTTGATGGATTTTTGGTTACTTGCCTAATTTGCTTCTCTTGCACTTTTTAAAATGGGTTTTGTTTTTCATACTTGGAGTTGCATCTTGGATTGAGATAGGTGTGAAGAATTTTAAAGCTTGCTGAGAAAATGAATTTGAATCTTGATGAAGAGGTAGGCTCTCCTCCTTTTTCATTTTTGTATTGATGTATTTTGATGTAGAAATTGTGTTTGTTTTGTATATTTTATGAGTGTTGTGGTTATGTTTGATTGTGAATGGGTAGCTTGCCTTAAGTTATATGTGGGAGATGGATTCATGGGGCCATTGGAGAGGGAAAATGGAGATGTGAGGCATGCATTTTTTAGAGAGTGTGAGTTTGAGTTCCACCTAAAAAGGATAACATCGATATATTTTGCATATTTGCAAGTGTAGAAATAAGAATTTTATTATATTTTTAGTTGTGCACATGGAGGCTTTTGGGTGGAACTTCTACCTCACTTGGTAGACAAAAGGAGGTGGTGCCCATATTCCAGTCCTCCTTGTTGCCATGTTATTGTCAAGCCTTTGTGCTTGTTGGGAAATTTGTAATATTGTTTAAGTATATTATTTGAGTTTATTGTTTGAATGTGTTATTTGAATGTGTTATTTTTCGGAATGCATATTGTTGACGCCTTGTGTGAAATTTGTCAAATGTTGCATAATACCCCTTATTATTGTTTGGCTGGGGCTAGGAGGCCAGTAAGAGGATGGTTTCTCCTCTTATTGGATTATAGATTTGGCGAAGAGCATCACCTATACCCCTTTCCTTATATTGTGAACCATGATTTTAGGAATTTGAAGATGTGGAAGAGAACAAAATGATGTTTGAAGGAGTCATGCTATGTTGGGGCCAAATGAAGTACCTTTGAAATGTTGTTTCAATGTTGAAATAATGAAAGTTTTAACTTGTAACTTATTCTTTTATATTTTTGGAAAGAATTTTTTTTGTATAAAATGAAAAATGAACTATGCTCTTGAGAAAAAGGGGGATGTATTGTTTCCTTGTTGAAAATTGTATAATTGTAAAAATACAAGTTATTGTAATATGAAGTTTTGTTATATTAAAAAAGGTAAAATATTAATGTATAAAAGTTATGCTTGATTTTCCTTCTTGGAATGGCTATCACTTTGTTGTGGAAAGAAAATAAATGGTACTTAGTGATTAAATTCAAATTTCTTTTCTCTATTTTAGAGCTTACAAGTAATTTTATTGAAAAAGAAATCTCGTAATTTTTATTATACATTATTTCAATGGAAAATCTATGTACTTGGTAATTTAACTCATGAAATAAAGATATGACATCAAGCTATCAACTAATGAATTGTATACACCTTAATTAAAGTAAATGTTTCCTTAAAAAACAACCTTAACTAGAAAACAATTTGAAAAATGCTTGAATTTAAGGTTATGTTTTTGGCAAACAGAACTGCCAACCTGTGTAAAGCGACGGTTTTTATAACCGCTATCCAATGCAGAGCAGTGGTCGATAAACCACCCACTACGTAGGGTGGTAGTCACAGGACTGTTGACCTACTTAGGGCGGTAGTTCCGTCACTTTTTCCGGAAAAATAAAAATAACGACTTTGAAAATTCTAGATTAAATTAACAAAAAAACATAAGTTTTAAAACTGAAAGATGAAACTACCTGCAACTAGTAAATGATACAAATTATTTTTTAAAGCATATAAATCCTCTTATGGGCACCCAAACGTTTAAAATATCTTACATCTATTGAAATGGGATTTCCCTAAATATTGAACTCAAAGGATGTATATATTAAATAGAAAAACAAAATTCACAGTGGAATCTCTACAATAAGCAAATGAGAAACCTTGTAACAACAAAACATTGAATAAAATAAACTATGGAGAGAATATTGGTGGAATATTTCTCCATTTGCAACTACAACCAAGGAAATTTATGCATGTCTTCACTTCTTTCTTTCATGGCTTGTCCTCTTTCTCGTCTTCCAAACCTACAAAATAAGAATATACAAATGAAAATGAAATTGGGAAAAACAGAAATAAAAAGAAACCTATAAGGATATTTAGGGCAACCAAAATCCAATGGCTCAAAAAGAAAAATACATGTTTTTTTTGTTTTAGTTTTCAAAATTGAAGTGGACCCTAATTTTTTTTCATGGGAACCACATTAGAATCCTCCACTCCTTATTTAATACAATTTTATTGAAATATATATATATATCAATAATAATAAAAATTGAAACAAAAAGAATATTATAAGTAAGAGGGGAGGTTTTTTTAAGAAAACACAAAAAAAACCTAAATATAAAATGCTCTACTTAAATTTATATGTCAATATTAAAAAATTCATTTAAATTTATATTATTATTTTTTTGTATAATTAACTTTGAATTATTTCATAGCCATTTAAAAAAAATTATTTAAATTATTATTGGCCACCATATAAAAGAAACTTATATACTTTTATCACTTGAAAAAGAATGTAATACTATTCTATAATTTAAGTGATTAAGCGAGTTATATTGTTTCAAGATATTTGATTGTTGAGACCAAGAGTACTTACATTCACTTGTTCTTTTAAATCATTCATTTCCTTAAAAAAACAATATTCTAATATTATAAAAAGTACATATTGTATGTCAAACCAATATAAAAATTCATTTAGCAAATGTTATGCTTTTATGTTTAATATAATTTTATATTTTCATTTATATTGATTTAGAACTATAAACGTGAATATTAAAATATTAGTGCACATTAAACTGTTACTGGAAATATCTTTCAAAAACCTACAATATAGAACAACGATAACATTTGGTTGGGCTCTTATTACTTAAGATTATAAACATAAACAAAACTAAATAATTAATGTATTTAATTATACTTATCTTTTCCATTGGTGTGCTCCAATTTTTGTTGTTGTTTAGTTTACTATTGGAACTACCCTTATATGAATTTTAATGAAAGAGAGTTACATTAGTAGGGGCAATCGGAAAACTCATAGTCCCTCAAAACGCCATATAGGAAACAATAGAATGTCCAAAGAGCAATCAGAGCACATAATGTAACCAACTTCAAACACACACTCAATATACTGCAAATATATTGAACTTAAAGAAAATAATTGTTCTTCTTTAATAATAAAACAACTGTTAACTCGAGTTGGCAAGTAAAATCTAACTATCTTTGACTAAATCTATTCTAGTTCACAAAATTTACTATTTTTAGCAGTTTACTAGAACCCGTTATTCTTAGTAAGTTCACATGCTTATTTTTAGGGGCATGGAAATTGCCACGCATCTTCTACATGCCTACATTAGAGGAATTGCCAAAGTTCTAACCTACTGTGTATACATGAGATTAAAATTAACTAATGCTCTAATATAGGAAAAACCCGAATTGAAACTTAAATCCAAATTTTAGGCCCGTAAATGGTTGATTTTAGTCCCCCAAATGGTGGATTTTAGGCCCAAAAATGTATCAAAAATGACTCCAACCAGCAGGGTGGATTGACCAATGCGTTCGTCTCGTCGAAATAAGCGTTTTAAAAAAAATAGACTCAAAAAAACACCCACATCAAAACTTTTTAAAGTTTTTGCTAAAAATAGTGCATCAATACAAGAAGTATAGTAAATAAAATAGAAGGCACAAGTCGTCGCTCTGGGAGGAGGAGAGTCATCATAAGGAGGGATAAACACTCCACTAGTCCCATCAATGGAGGGACGATCCACTTGACAACCATCATGGTCAAGGCTGCATCTGCATGTGCAATGGAGAAATAATTCTCCAACCAGAGGGCAAAGAACTAACCATAGTCATCAATCCAGATGGTAGAGAGCCCCACTACAGAGAACTAGCAATGCCCTTCCTCTTCGGAGGAGAGCTCTAGCCATGTCTAGAGGAGGAAAAAACTAAAGGGCGACCCCGAGTAGAGGCTGAGTGATGGCTGCAAGAGAGGATTATGTGATGTGGTCCTATAGCTGGTGGCCGTCGAGATGGAGATGGTCAAGGTGGTGGCAGAAAAGAATCTCTTTAATTTTGAGTTTTATTATGCTCCATAATTATTTAGTTCAAGTTTGAATTTTACTAATAAAAATATATTTCAATTAATGTAGATGATAGTGAATTATAGTTTGGTTATTTATCAAATTATAAATTTTTAAAACTTAAAATAAAAGGATAAAATTTGATTAAAATTTAAGACAAATTTAATCAAATAAATAATTTTCAATTTTTATCAATACAAAATATAATCGTTATTTTATATTTTTAAAAAAATTATATCAAATTTTAAATTGAAATGGTTGATTGAAAGTGTTGTAGTGAATGGTGAGGATGATGATTTCTTAAATTTTTCATTAAGAAATAAATTAGACTAAATATTTGACATGGAGAGTCAAATGAATAATATTATAATTGTTCTGTGTAACTTCAACAAATTGACTGTTTCTCCTAATCTTTACTAACTCATACTTCATACATAACAACAAAAACTGTATAACCAAAACAACCTTTAGATATACCCTTAATCAATAAATATACTCAACTATATGTTAACTTCATTGAATCATTCCTCATATCAAAAACACCAATTTAAAAAAAAAACTTGTAAATGTAAACAAAGATTGTTGTCCTCACCTGGTCAGTTAATGTCCTCACATTTCAATAAGAAAATATCTCTAGCAAATATTAATTTAGGTCAACGTTAGGATAATTGTGTGCATGAATTTGTTCAACAAACACTACTTTCCCTGATTGGAGGGTGGCGTGTGAATTTTATCTATATTTAAGTTGATAGTTTGGAAAGTGGCATTTTCGTGCGTGGAATTCACCTCAACTACAAGTCAAGCCCGTGCTTTACCCAACTATATACTGCTCACCACAAACTCAACTACGCTTCTTTCTCATACTTTCTTTTTCAGATTGGATACCTCACTTGTTACACAAGAAACTGTTATTACAGTTTTACAACAAACTCTGTGGAAGGCGATTTTGATGATGTAAGGACTGAAATCTGAACAAAATGGCAGGATAAAATCCCTGGTAAGTATATAAAAAGCCTTAATTTCCATGAATATATTTTCTAAATTGAGTCTGATGAATATATTTTTTTGTGGGTATGATTTGTTTTGTGTTAGATTGACAGAAGAAGCTGATATGGAATGAAAAGTAGTTGTACAAATAAATATTTCAGTTGTTCTTTAATTCGTTGTCTGTTCGACCTTAGAATTCTGGCTCAAGCAAATCAAAATAAATATAATAAAAAAGAAAACTGTGTCAAACATCATTTGAATGATTAGTATTTACCCAAAACTTGGAGGGTACATACCATACTTCTGGAAAACTATTATCCAAGTATTAGGAAGAATTCTTTATTGAATATCCGTAACATAAATTAAATAATTTCAATACAATTAATTGAATATTAGCAAAACCATATTTTTTTGTTTAAAATTTATTGATTCACTTCGAAAACCATTCCATGGATTACACAATTCCTATCCTGTCTTTTTTTCTCCCTGTTGTTTTCGTTTTCTAAAAAGACATACTGCTTAAAAGCCTTAGGTATGAATTTAGAAAGAGTTAACAAACAAAATTGATTACCTAATTTTTTAATGAATATTGAAAACATTAAGAAAAGAAAACATTGGATGAAATATTAATATGCAATTAAAAATTATTTTATAGAACCAATAAGAATTTGAAATATAAATTTTCAATAAACAATATTTGGGAAAAACTAATTTCATAAATTGTACATTAAAAATTATTTCAACAAAATATTTATAAAATATGAAAAATTATACAATTTAAAAATTGAAAACACATATTTTTTTGATTTAAAATCATTATTATTTTTGTTTCAGCAATTTTAGTGAGGTTAACTTTATTTATAACTCACATGAAACTCTTCTATTTTAATTTTTCCATATTATGGACTCACATTCCTATCATTTAAATATATATTCCACTCTCTTATTACAATAAATAAGTATTTAAAAATTATCTTCAAAATATACGAAAGAAAATCAGCAACAATTAAGAATATTGGAGGTCATGAAAAATTACTTATGTATGCCTCATAAATAGTTATTATTTCTTAAATTTTATAACAATCATATAAATAATACATTTAATTTTAATTAATAAATTTTTATATGTTAAGTTTGTGGTTTTCATGAATAATTTAATAACATATTATATTTTATAACTTTTTTTACTATTAAATTTTAGTCGTTATTAAAATGTTCTTCATGAATAGTCATTATTATATCGTTTAATACTAATAATAATAATAATAATAATAATAATAAGGTAAGAGAAACCACTTCAACATACACAAATTATTAGCATTTGTTAGAAATGAGACAAATTATGAAAATACTTTAGTAATTCAGGTTTCTCACCTTTTAATCTCCTTCACCATTGAAAAAGTTTTTGATGAGTGTATTTCTTAGTAAGGGATGAGGCAGGGATTGTGCCCCAGACAAATTTGGCAAATGGATATCCCTCAGACCTAACATATAAGTTAAAGGAGACTAGATTAATTTCAGGCCTTCAAGAAATTAAATCACCCTTATCTTATAATTATTACCTCTATAAAATTAACCAGTTATAAATTCATTCTCTATTTTATATTAATTTGATAAATTTTAAACATAATTAATTTAGCCATTAGAGTTTGTAGAATATTAATTATAAACTCAACTAATATCAATTTATGATTTTGAACACTAAATCACTTAAATATTTTTCAAAAAGTATATCATAGTTTTTCTATATAATAAATTTGATATTAGAATAAAATTATAAATTCACTTTTAAAATTGAATATGGTATTATTTACAACTGATAAATATATATTTATTATTAAAATATAATACTATTCTGAATGTTATTTATTATAAAAAAATATTAACAACTAGTTTAGGTATCTTAAATACTTATATTCATAAGACACTCAGATATTTCAATCTAGAGACAGGTTAACATTCAATATATTTCACTACATCTTTTATAAATATCTAAGTGTTTAAATTATATATTCAAACATATAACATATAATTTCTTTCAAATTCACATGAATTAATTTTTAAACATATATATATATATATATATATATATATATATATATAATTCTAAGAAGTTCGATTTCGATGATTGCTATTAAATTTAATCTTAATGACATTTGCCACACGAATAAATTCTTACCCATTTTTAATTTTCGATTAATCCCAATATCAGAAACTGATCATTCACCATATACAAGACAATTACCTCAAAAGTCATATATGACTAATTTCAGTACCTATTTAGTACCTTAGCTAATGAGCCTCGTTATTCTTGTAATATGTTAACACTTATGCATTTCAGGTTTTTCTTTTATTCGTGGCATTTTCTCGTTTGTATGTATCCAACCACACTATTGTAATATTTGTACCATATTCCTATCCGTTTTTTTCCTAAATGCATCCTCTTTCTGGCTTTCCCATTTTCCGATGGGTGAATGTAATTTCTTTTTAAAAAAATCATATTTCATCTTGACTACTCCATTTAATCCATTTCCTTGTTCTCTTTTCACCACAACATGTGGATAGAGTCGTATTAAAATCTTGGATAGAAGTATGGAAACATGTTTTGTCATTTTTATAAAACTATATATTTTATAGTTTTATCAAAATAATAATAAGTATAATTTTATTGGATAGAAGTATGGAAAAATGCTTTTGTCAACTTAATAAATATATGTATTTGAGAGTGTTTTAACATCAAAATAATAATTACTATAAACTGTTGTAGTAAAGGGTGGCGAGCTGGTGCTGATTAAATAAAAGTAAATACCATTGTCTATTTTTTCTCTGCCTCCTTTTTTTATTCTGTTGGTATGTTTAAATATATATTTATTTTTATTTGATATTGTGTATTGTATAAATAAATATATTAAATATACATTGTATTTTGACTATTAAATATGAGTCAATAAGTAAAGTCTTTTTTATTTTGAATATCAAATATATGTGAGTTGATATTGTAACAGTTTTATGGACATCAAATTTAATATCAAGAATAAAAGTGAATATTTCACTCTATTGTATTAGTGGCTTGTATTGTAAAAATGTTTATTGACATAGCAATTACTAACATAAAATTAACCCAATTAAAAATTAATCATATATTTTTATTAAGTTGGTGACGCTTACAAAATATTTATTTCAATAATATTTTTTATTAAATATTAATAATTGTTATCAATTAATAATTTTTAACATTACATAAATTTAATACTCAAAATTATAATGAATATTAACATTAACATAAACTTTTTTTAAATTATTGGTAAATAGTTTTGAAGGGGACTATACCCTATGGAATAAAAGAGCTCAAATAAAACAAGAGTTGAACATTGGTTTTTTGACTAGTGGGGACCACCTCCAAAAAAATAAACCCTACAACAACAAGATATAACAGTAAAAACAAAGACAAGGACACCCAGAAACAAAAACACAGAAAAAATAACAACATTAATATACGATTATTAACTTTTCAAATTGAATATTATATTAATTACAACTAATAATAAATAAATTAAATTTAATGTATATTTATTTTTCCAATATAATAACATTTTGAATGATAATAGACATACTTAAAAACAAAAATATTAACAAAATTAATTATGAACAAGTTGCACAAACATTTACGTGGTGGGATATTTGTTGAAACTTAGGGTGTTATTAGTGAATTTCATATTTTCTAACAATGGAATCTATGTGCCTTGAAATGTTAATTCCATGGAAGTATTTAGTCAAATAATAGCTAAGCCAATAATGGTCAAAAATAACTTAAGCAAAGCTATATCTGAAATTACTTTACAGAACATGTACTCTCCATCTAAAAGACAACGTATGCTTAAGGGAATTCCACAACCATTTGTAACATTAGATCGTGTAAGAAAAAATTAATGCTTGAAACTGATGGGAGCCTTGTGAATCAACACTACAACAAATTTACAAGTTTGACATGATAAAATTATGTTGCTTCTATTATACCACATAAATAAAATAGAGAGCATAGAATAGAAAATGATATCTGGCCAAAGGTTGTGATGAAAGAGAGTTGAACTAAGAATGACATGTTGTCAACAACCTATAATAACACCCATCTACAAATCAAGATATTATACACCATGTTACTTACAAAGATTTAAAATAAAAATATTTGGACTAATTAATTTGGGAGGAAAAAGTAATACAATATAAGATAGCTTAACTAGATACAGATGACTATTATCAAATAATTTATACAGAGGAAAAAATAAAATGGAATATAAAAAATGCACATATCCCATCTAATGACAAAATATTTCCAAATTAGAAGCCAGACATGTAGGTATAAGACCCCTCAGTTAAATGTGAAGAGAAACTATGTATTTTCTTCACAACATGTGTGGTCGAGATGGAAGGACAATATACTATATATATATGGTCTCTCTCTCTCTCTATATAATATATATATATATGAAAAAAAAAAAAAAATCATTAAGAAAGGGGAAATTCTAATCAAAATTCAAAAGAGCATAATTAATCTTTAAAAAAAGAATAATATTTTTTAATAACATATCACTTATTTAATTTTATACTTTTTGTTTTGGAATTGAATGGAATATTTATATGATGTCCACGAGACTAATCAATCTATATGGGACACAAGAACAATTAAAAAGAGTGACAAAAACCATCCAACATGGCTATCTAGCAATTCTTGTGAATAGTTGTTCTCTTTTATGATGTTAGTCATTCCACTATGGATATTGATCGAGAAATTCACTATTTTCTCAAGTCTCTTATCATTAGACAACTCATTTATCTTATCAACTTTTAGGTTGTCCCTTTAATTGATTCGTATGTTTTTGTAGTTTGCATGCTCCGTGATACCATTCCATTTTGTTTCCATGATGCCTTGACTAAAAATTAAGCATATTTTTCTTTCTTGTTCTTATTTTGGAAATGCCCATCCACTAGTTTTATATCTAAGATGATGTGAGGTAGTACTTAATTGAGTCATTCACATATTTTATTTCAATTTTATGTTTTCCCCTATGTAGGGATTGTCATCATTATCCCATGCGAGAATTTTTTTTTGACACAATTTACTTTTTTCTACCCATTTTCCTCTATAGACATTGCTTTACCGAATTTCCCTCTCATGTATTTTTTTATCTTATCATTAATTTGATTGGACATTCTAGCTTTCAAAAGTTCTAATTTCTTATTGTTTCATCAATGTTATTTATTCTTGTTTAGATCTTCCTCTATCACAATTTTGAGCCACTATTGTTGATCCATGTTTTGTGTTTTCTTTATAAAAATGAACAATAAACTCATAGTTGTTGTCTCCAATGGGAAGGTTAATATTTTAGTTAAAATGATTTCATATAGAACAAAATTTTCAATTTTAAGACTACTTGTGATTATATTCTTTTGATTTCTCTCAATCTATCTCTATTTTATGTATTACAAATGACTACCACAAAATTAACACATGGATTAGAACAAAGGTGTGACAAGTAAGTGTGTTAAGTTTGTTCTAGAATTGAAATCCCATATTGTTTCATTCCTGCACTTGTTTCTTAACATTTATTAATCTTTAAAAACTCGTATTATTTTTTCTCTAAACGCCTATGAATTAACAACATTGTGAATCTCAAGCTCTAAGTAATGGTATACTTTGACAACATCCAACAACACCTTTGAAAAGAAAGGTGATTTGAATAATTTTCTATCATAAAGAGAAGATCATGAATGTTGTTTGAATGGTGTTCACTTACATTCCAACATCTTCATGAAAGAGATCTAGTGACTTTAAGATTTCTTTCAAAATATTCATTGTTTTTTTTTATGATAACATCACCGCATATAAAAAATCTTAACCATAGAGTTGTCCAAGTGAGCACCCTCTCCACGAAATTTCTATATCCAATCCTCTAACTTGTTGAT
This sequence comes from Taxus chinensis, assembly GCA_019776745.2. NCBI lineage: Eukaryota > Viridiplantae > Streptophyta > Pinopsida > Cupressales > Taxaceae > Taxus > Taxus chinensis. The sequence goes on from CM034152.1 coordinate 652,610,299, forward strand.
GTAAAATCCAAAAAAAGTAAGGGATATCATAAATCCATTTTTCACCCCAATGTCACTTCTAAATAATTCTAGCATTCACTTGTTCCAATTTTAGCTTTGACCTATTTAGAAACACTATGTACTATTGCTCTATACTAATCCTCCTATAATTTGGGTCCCTGAGGAAACTAAGCCTATCTACTATAAAATCCCAAAATACACAAATAAGTTGAGACAATGTGGTGTTGAATATCTCTTTTGGGGTGGTAATCCATCTGGTAGCTCATCAGAAATAACATCTGAAAATTCTTCTATTAACTTTGATGCTTCCCAAGTAATTTTACATGAATAACTTTTCTATTCCTAGTAGCATATGACATGCACTCCATAGGGATAAGTATCACACCATATTCCGAATTTGTATGTCTCAAAATAGTGCCAAGCTCTATGTTGACGTCAATACACTAGAAAAAACTTCGTCTCCTTGAGTATCCTACACTTTTTCAATAAACTTCCTAAGGGTGATAAAAATGTTTCTTAACATATATAAATCTTTATAAACTCATATTATTTTTTCTCTAAAGACCTCTGTGGATAGTAATTTTCTATCATTTACATTCCAACATCTTCATGAAAGAGATCTAGCGACTTTAAGATTCTTTCAAAATATTCATTGTTTTTTTATTTTGGATTGTATTGGTTGAAATGATTCCTAATATTTTTCTTCCTTCCCCTCTTTTTCTTTACAAAAACTAATTCTACAGTTTACCATGATCCTAAAGTTTTTTCGAAGTAAATGATAACGTGTTTTATGTTTATGTTTTCCTAAAAACATAATGATGTGATATTTTATTTTACTATTGATTTAAAACTTTAATAGAGAGGAATGATGACGTTTTTCATATAATAAATCATGAAATATTCTTGAATGGTCTGATTAAATATACTTTTGAGGTCCAATAAACATGTAATACACCCTCTGAGAACCTGAAATTAAGTATTTCAATTTTCCTTGATTTCCATATTATATTGTTGTATGGTTAACATTATTAAATATTCAATCTATTGATCAAACCTTTAACATAGGACATAAGTTTGTGTAAATTATTGTAATGTTGCAATATGATGCTAAAGACAAGATACATTGAAGGTGGAATAGATATGGGGATACATATAACTGTAACTAAGAGTTGTTGGAATATGCAATCTCCCTCACCTACTTGTAAAACAATATGACAACCTAAAGAAAAGAAAAATATTAATTCCTCTAGAGAAGATATTTTTTCTATTAAGTATGACATATTTTGTAAGAGGATGAATATTTTGTATTCAACTCAAATCATTATAAATCCTTATATTTTTCTAAGAATTAATGTATTTTGTAATGTTGTATGATGTTTTTATAGCCAAATTAGATTTCAAAGACCTCTATAAATATGAGTTGTTTATAATGCATTTCTAGGTTAGAATAGAAAATTACTAAAGTGATATCAAAATTGCACTTTAGTTTGCAACTGAGATTTTTTATGTGTTAGTTACACTATTTGTTTCTTCCTTTCCCCCTTTAATTTGGTATCAGAGCACTAAGAGTTCAAGTAGAGTGACATTTTTAGCTTGAATCTCTATTATTTCTACATATTGTGAAGAAAAACCAAGTAGGAATTAAAATCCATGATTTTGTAAAAAGAAAAGGGAAATTTCATAGCTTCTTCATTGGACACACATGGAGAAAACTAGTAGAAACATTTCACAACCCCAAATAACTATTTTCTTAGTGAAATTTTTTAATTTTTGAATTTAAAAATTAAAAAGTATTTCATTTCTTAATATGTATGGGATTGTATTGGGAATGTCGTAGGATGATAAGGGTTTTCTAAAATCTAATTTGAGAAAGGATGGACAAGACCTATTTTTCATTAAAAAGCTAGGGATTACACGATATTTTTTAGTATTACAACCATAACCATGTCAAAAGATGGTTTGGAAGACCCTGAGACCACCTTTCAGGGGTCTAGTCAAGTGAAAATGGTAAAATAACACATGTTCTTAGAAGAAATTATGAGTATTAAAGTCATGAGGGAAAATTATCATATGTAGACTTGTTTTTCACCCATACCATGAATATTGTAAACTATGTTAGGTCTCATAGAGACATTTACAAACCATAAGATTATTGAAAATGTTCTAAGAAGCCTACCGAGTAAATTTGACATGTTTTTATCACAATTTAAGAGTCTAAATACCTCACCTATGTTACTATTGATGAGCTAATAAGTTAATATGTTCTTATTGGCAAAATAGTTTTGTGTTGTAAATTATTGAGTTTTCACCAACATTGTAGTGTTAATACCCTCTTTCTTGTGTGTGGGGAGGCTCTCACAATTAAATGTAAAATATTTAAACTACCTAAATGTTGTGGGGTGGTCAATAGGTATGGGATCACAAAAGAACACTCCACTAAACATGTGGAAAAGTTTTTGTAAAGGGTATATGGGAGAAATTTGTACCGATGATCGGTAAAGGTGAGTTAGTAAAACTAGAAGAGAGAGGGTTCTTTTATTGTGTAGGAACTATAAGAGTTCACATACAATAACAAGAGAAAGTCCATATCTAATTAGCACAACACAAAAATAAAAACATTGATAACATAACACAAACCATAGACACATAATTCCATTTATTCATTAACCAAATGCATAGACACATTTCTTCGTTTACAATAATTTCATGTATTCAAAGTTATAAAGTGTGCGTAGAGGAACATAAGACAAGAAAATAGAAGAATTGCAACTTTTATTGTTTGATGTAGAATTTGTATTATCAAAAATATACATTCAATCAAAAATTTCCAACCCTTTGGAATGGATAATCCATTCAAATTTATACCATTATAATCTATCCTTTCATCTACCAGCAACATGAATCTTACCTATCTCGTCACTTGTGACATTTTATATTCATATAAACTGAGTCCTTTTATTATTTCAAAAAGGGATATCACAATGTTTATCTAAGGGTCACTTATGTATATAGAACAAAATAACAAAAAGTACATGCTCAATTGAAAATTAGAATATGACGAGATAGAGAAGAGAGAAAGTGAAGTGGTTGAATTTCTGGTGAAGAAAAGATTTTTTTATGAAGAAATTGCTAATGTGAATAACGATAATAACAATTTCCACCCTCTACAGAATGCATGAACACTCCAGACTACTTAATGAGTGTTTATAAACACTATTTGGAAACATTACAATGTGATCCCTAGATAACTATTGGAATCACTCATGATGGTCGTTTCTTGATCTCACGGTGAGAGTCAGGATCACTTTCTTGCCCCTTAGGATTTCACAAATGTTTCAAACAATCATGAGATACATCTGGACACGATTCTCACACCTCTTAATTTTTATCCTTCTCTCACTGAAATGAGTATTCATCACGTGGGTGAAATATTTACCCTTGATTGAATTCCTTCAAAAGTAGGCACTAGTTGGAATAGAATGAGTTGACGATAATATATCTATCCTTCTTTAGATATTATCATACTACAATGCTTTAGGTGAGTGTTTACGAACACTACCATGTGGATAATAGCATATGAATAGGATATTGTTACCCATTCTTGTATGCACAATTCTCTTAATGAAGATCATTACATTCTTTCCTTTTTTCCCTCCTAAAATATGTTTATACACATCATATTCACATGTTTATTATCAGAATGTTTCCACCATTGAGAAATATATACTTGGATGTTACTGAAGATAAGGATGGATGTGATTTATCACTCTTGTTTGACTCAAGAGAATTTAGAATTAAGTGTACATGAATCAAGTTGCACTTTAACAAAATCACGTAAAAGTTCCATGAGGAGGAAAATATTCAACTATGAAATGTGCATGAAAAGAAAAGGTCTCACTCATATTCTCATTTATTTGAAGAAAAGTTGTATAAATAGGGGTGTTGTGTAACCCAAAATACATGATAATCATACCTCCTCAAGTGGATAAGATGAGTTACGTTCCTAAAATGTAAAGTAAATCATGTATGATGTACTAATGCTCAATGCCACATATGATGGAATTAATGACAAAATGTTTCATACCACCTAACACCTATGAGCTCACCTAATTGAGATGACTCACCATGTGATGTGGATAATGTCAGAAGATGAAAAGAATATTACACACACCAACACCCTCCTTCAGCATAACTTATGATAAGGTAGTAGGTTAGAAATGATAAAGGGGTCTTTATAACTAAGCCTAATGAAGCACCCATGAACAACAGGAATCTCAAGTAGTGGACGAAAACCATGTGGAAAAAGCATAAACTTACAATAGAAGAAGACTCCACTAACAATCTAAGAAATATGCATTGGTTTGGTCTTGGAAACTAAGGTCCTGATGAGGTACCCATTACAACGAAAATATCACTAGAAGAAAAATAAGAGACGAGAGGAAGTAGACAAGAGGAAATACCAAATTGTGAAGCCATAGCCGAATATGAACTCTTTAACTCTTGAAAGTCTCTAAGAAGAGTTTTTATCATGTGATAATCAGATTTTAAACTTAAGAAGATCCAACTGCATCGAAAAATATTCCTTCCTTTAGGGAGGAAAAAAATTGAGTACTGGAAGTCTTCCCACTCTGCGAAGGAAATCGAAGGAAGCAATAATAAGAACTCTGATACTTGTCCATTGAAAGGTGATATAGGTCTAGAAAATGAGTGCATAAGTACCGAAGGTAATGCCACGAACATGTAACTGTAATATTGTGATAGAGGAACATCCACCAAAAGGATTCCCTCGTAAAGTGAAGGCATTGTACCAACCCCCACAATAGTAGAAAGAGGACCCACAAACAAGGGTAGATCAATCATGCTCTATGAAAGGGTGGAAGTGATAAGATTTGAAAAGGGACACTAAACAAAAATAGATTAAGGACTCCTGTGAAACACCTATAACATGATCAGAAACTCCCTATACTACATCACAAGTAAACATTGCGAAGAGATGATGAAGGTATGGAAGATACTTGTCTTAAAGAGGAGTCTCGACAAATAAAACAATGATTTTGACAGGTATTAATCATCAACGGATGAAGGAAGAGGATTTGAAAGGGACTTAAAAACTATATGTAGAAATAAGGTAGATACAATGATGGTATGAAGCTAGAAATGAAATTTCCTGATGTCTGGTGGGAAGGGAGGATTATTAACATACTTTACAATTTGGCTGAGAGAAGGAGGAAAGGAATCCTCAGTAGTAATATTGTCATTATAACTAGAATAAAAATACTCATCATTAGAAATGGAAACAAGTGACTCTTTGTTAGTAAAACTATCATCACATGAAGGGGAAGTAGATACAAATGTATCAGTAGGAGAAGTAATAGTGGTAGTCTCTGAGGGTCTCCAAATAATAAATGAACAATTCTCAAAATAGTGCAAGGAAACTCTATGTGCACCACATGATGGCAGAGAGGCCTTGATATGTATTTCAAGAAATGACCAACAACCATGCTCTAAGTTTCAAGCCATTCCTCAAGCTGATCAGGATCACTGGGGGAGGTACCTGTTAGGAAAATAATGTTTACCTACGAGTTTATTGTATGGTAAAATTGTATGTTAGCAATTAGTTATATTATTGTTATATAAACAATAATATATTATTGGATTTGTTTTAACAAATCGTATGATTTGAGTTGTGCATTGTTACATGAGTAACAATCCAAAAAATATAGGATTATTGTTAGAGCAACTTCCTAGTTTATAGGAGTTGCATATTCCTATATATTAGTAATCTTTATTCGTATAGTGAATATAGAAGAAATACATTTGTAAGTGTGAAATTAATTAAAGTCTCTAAGTTATGTGAAATTATTCCTTGTGCAAGTCTAGTTCTTAGTTTTGATTTTGTATCTCAGAGAAGTTTTATTACAATGGAAACATAATTTTTGTACGGGTAATTCTCTTTATATATTGCGTCATGTGATAATAAGGTTGAGTTGATAAACTGGTATAAACTAGTTTTTAATGCTTAGTTTTAAAAATCTAAGAAGAAAAGTGACCTACACTGTGGAGAAGCACCTGTTATAATAGTCTTTGGGTATTATTCAGTCAGATTCACAGAACAACATTGTGTCTGTTAGCACAATTGCCTCGTAAAGTGTTTATAGGTGAATACGGTAGTCATAGACCATCATTCCCAGATGTAAGAGATTACAGTGTGGAAAAATATGTCTTGATCTACATGAGGAAGGAGGGAATGGGGTCAAGGAGACCATGAGCTTCACACGGAAGTGTTGCTTTGGTATTGACATTGATTTGCAACATTCATTTGACTCGTTTGTGCATATGACGACTACCCAGATGTATTTATTGGAGTGATTGCTTCGCAAGGATAAAGTCATTGGCGAACGGTCTTTTGAATGTCGAACCTGCAATTTTCTCCGCCCCTGCCAGCATCTATGTTAGCCAACCGTAAGGTTTTTCTCACACGATATAGCATTGCTGTTTCCAGCTGCATATGTTTAATTTCACTTGTATTTATTATCTCCATTCACGTATACCATTGAGAACTTCAACATCGGATAAGAAATTGATATGTCATTTATCTACATAGACGGTTACTCATATTTCATGGGAAGAATCTTCAGACATGCATGTATTTCATGGGAAGACTTCTCTTAAGTGTTGACATAGCTTACAACATACCAGTGTCAACTATTCTAGAATATCCTCCACGTGGATGTTAAGCTGCTCACCCCAAGTATTTTAGAATAGTCTATCTTCTGTAAAGCTTCTAGTCAATGCATAAATTTCTATTAAAACCTACGTCTTTAAAAGTTTTTAGTTTTAATATTAATAGGTGTGTTCGAAGTTTTAAAGGTGAAAGTCTTTTATTCTAGTTATCAAATCATTTTTATGTAATTTGATATATGGAATTGGTTTACAACAATGTTTATCGTGTTCATTGTCAAGTATTCTATTTTGTTTCGAAGTCATTTTAAAAGTGTCACGAGATCATTCAAAATAGTCTCGTTAGCATTACCATTTATGTCATGTTAATTGTCAATTAGTCCAAGTTAAAAAATTGGGTCAAAATGACATGCGTTAATGTCATGATTAAGAGTCATTTGTACACATGTATTGTTGTATGTCGTCATATTCTCAAAGTCGAAGGTTAAAATTTTTGTTAAATGCGTCATCCATCAAATTATTTATATTTTGTATGTCTTTAGTTATCAAGTTATTTTCATATAAAAATGAATCCCATTTTATTACTTTTTAGTTGAGTCGAGTCTTCTTGTCCAAGTCAAAAGTGTAGTTTTTAAATTTGTAAATTGTCGTCAAAAGTCGTATAATTGTAACAAGTCAAAAAAAAAAAATTGGCCTCACGAACGCATTTTTTGGTGTTACCCGACATCCAGAAAAATAAAGTGTTTCACATTGCGGGAGGGAAGATATAATAAACATTGTGGAAACAATTGAGATTCATATCCAAATCTGAATGAGTTAACAACATGTTATTGGAGGATGGAGGCAACAAAGGCTAGAGGTCAGACAACGACCTCTCGTCAGTCACAAATGACGGGGCTACATGGGGCTGTGGTGGCATTTTGTTGTCTGAGTTTTCTTTCAGTTGTGTGCTTCAGTTTCATAGTACATGTTCTCCAATAGAGTGTGGATTTCAACATTTCAGTGTGGTGTGAAAATAAGAACAAATGTGGTATGTTCCTATTCACTGGTATGTGGTTGTTCCTACATAATTTTCCTGATGTAAAATCATAGTGAAGAAAAAATAGCAAAGTGAAAAGCAACATCATGAGTGTTGATGAGGTAGAACAATCAAATGTGTTCATGTTCATACCTAGGTTTGTGGTTACCCTCATGAAAACTATTGAAGGGTGCTCAGATGTGTTCCTGGTTGAGTTCACACACTACTAGGTCAAATGTGTTCCCCAGAGTTATTGGTTGATAAGAAGATGATTCTTGAGTGTGTTCCCATCCTTGTCAGTCAGATATTTTTTTGACAGTGCATGGTTGATAAAAATTTGATGTGTTCCTTCTTCTACCTTCAGTTCGAGTGTGGACCAAGATCATGAGTGAGCATGAGCAGCAGGCTGTAGAGGAAGTGTGAAATTTGTTTATTACCATGTAAACATTAAGGGGGGGGAATGTTAAGGAAAATAATGTTTACTATGGTAGTTTACTGTATGGTAAAATTGTATGTTAGTAATTAATTATATTATTTTTATATAACCAATAATAAATTATTGGATTTTTTTTAACAACTCGAATGATTTGAGTTGTGTATTGTTACATGAGTAACAATCACAACTAAATAGGATTACTATTAGAGAAACTTCCTAGTTTATAGGATTTTCATATTCCTATATATTTATAATCTATTCGTATTGTAACGCACGAATAATACCAACACAAAAACTACACAGAGAAATACAGGATAACGTTTTTTTTTTTGACTTGCTTTGACTCAACACGACACAACATGTCGTCACAAGGTTACAACCAACACTTGGAACCACTTGTTACGGGGAGGACCACAAGGTCAGCACGGAAACGTTCACACCTATCAAAGACAATGTACTCTTCTTTTGACAAGACAACATGGAAGTCCAGACCACATGACACACTCACAGCTAGGGCATCCCATGAGGAATTTCTTGTTAAATTTTCTTGTTTACTAAAGTGTCTCTTAATTCTTAACTTACGTTCTTATAAATTTTCATGTAATGATTCACACAATTCTTTTCACAAGGGAGAACTTCTTTCTTTTCAACGGTTGATTAAATAGCTTAAAGCCAAGCTTTCTAAACTGGGATCATCAATTTTATGTCCCAAATCTTTCTTATTCATTTGATTTTAGAACATTTTCCATTCTTACAAGGTTAATTAATCTTACTCAAGCCACTAACACCTATTCCACAACTCTATTGTACAGGTGAAGGCATAAGCTCTGATAGAGTGGAAAGTACCGCTTAGGGTTCATACCAATGACCCTCCTTGTTTAAGGATCAAACTTTGACCTTTCTTAAGAAATGTCACCATGAAACAAGGCAAAGGTTAACAGAACAGGACAACAGAATTTAGCTTCAGGGTCACATTGTTTACTATCAGTCTTTTATCGAGGTTAAGAGTTTATCAAGATTGGTTAAGTGTTCCATCTAGACTTTACTTCATTAAGTTTGACAAAGGAGAGCATTTCAAACGTTAGAGAGAGATTTAAGGTTTAAATAATCAATTTCCCTCCTACTTATTAAATCTTATCATCTTCTAAAATCTAACCATTGATTTCACCATGAGATCATTTAAGGTTTCATTGAAAAAGGATAGTGTTTATTGGTTTGGCTCAGGAAAGAAATAAGTAATCATATTTCGTTACAAAAGATAGATTCCTCTTGATTGTTCTAGGTCTCAAAGGTTTCAAGTGGATCACATCTACATTAATATGCTCATATACATAAATTTTCATTTAACTTTTATAAGGAATATCCTGTTCACATTAAAGTGTTTACAAACTCATCACTACTATGCTTTAGGAGGATTTACAACTCAACATTTTAACTCGAGCAAAGTTTAACAATACTCGTTTGCGGAAACAAAACAAGGTTATATCAATTCATTCCAACACAGTGCACAAATCAAGGGGACATACCATCTCAATCGAATAAAGACTAGGGAGCAAGAGAGTAATAACATGGGACAAGCCCCGCTACTAAACTAAGGGTTAAAGTTCACTAGAATATCCCATAACCAAGCGGTAACCAAATTTCATCTTTCACATGATAACCAAACAAGCCAAAGTTTCAACAGTTACGACAACAATACTCTACAATACACTTACTAGGCACTGATCCTTCTTCTAAAATGTCCAAAAGCCCTTTCCAAATTTTATTACATAATACACATTCGTACAAAGGAATATTACAACCAAGATTGATGCAATAATATACAAGTCTTTCCATCATCTAACCACGTAAGCCATCTGCAACAATTAATAACCTGAGTCAGTTCGCGAGAACTGAGCAAGATAAGACTATACATAACAACAATAAGCTACTAGCTAACAATATCATGAAAGGAAACATTCTATTTCAGGAAATGGATCAAAGGTCTAACTTCTAACAACTTTTTTTTAAAATCAAGATGTAATTTTCAACATATCAACTAAGAAGAAAACCATAAGTTTTTGTTATGAGGATATCTCTAAAACTACAAAAGTTTGACAACCAAATACGCAAGACTATGAAATTTAAATGATTAGATACAAGAGTTGAGTGTATTAGGATTTCAATTATGCGATCCCGTAGATTACGTGATTGAAATCTAAGGTGTAACCCATCAATCCACATTCTCAAGGAGAAGTCAAAAGATTAAAACCCGACCCGATCTTAGCTGCCCAAAAGAGTATAGTTTTGGAATCGTTACGTAGGCCATAGGCCTAATAGGCTATAAACGAACAACAAGGGTAAAAACAATGTTCCATCATGTAATAAAAAAAGGTTTAAGGGATGAAAATCTTATATTCGAACCCACAACCATTATATCTTATGTAATAAGTGACTTCATAGCTAATAAGGATGAGTGGAAAGGACGGTAAGAATGTCCGGAATAGGTATTGCCTAACCGCTTACCTACTGAACATAACCAGGGCCAGAATAGTGACAAGCCTCATTAATACCCAAGTTGAGTAGGCAATCTAGCATTCTAAACACATCCTCGCAATTTTCATAATACCTTATACTTATAACCCTCCCGTTCTAGAGGAACATAGCCATGAATCTAGGCTTGGTTGATATTTTCCGACGTCAACTCACTTCCTAATGTCATAAATGATGTAAACAAGGGAAAAGGTCTCTCAACTCTCCTTAATTTACATCTCAACACTAAGTTAATAGTAACCTATGCAGAGATTAAACACACAATATACCATTGAAGATAGATATCCTCCAATAACTAACTTCTATAATGATGTAATTACAATTATTACACTCGACACATAAACAAACTATTCCAAAGCTTCCTTCTCCTTTTGACAACAAAATATATTCACGACCTTCCATCACAATCATTCTAAATTTGCAATGAAAGGTCACTCATCAGGAAGAAGTACAAACAAGTTGGCTAATTTAAGGAACTTCAAGTTACCTTAAGCAGTTGATGAAAACCTTAACTTTCACGAACCATGAAAGATATTACCTTACTCCATCAAGGCATTATGTCGATACGTGATTAAATCGATCACACAAGGAATCATCAACATACCATATCTTAACACCATAAAGGTCATTAATTTTATCAAATTTTTCTCATCGAAAGAGTAGAATCAAAATGGGGTTCCATCAATAATTTATGCCCTTCTATAAACCCAGGACATATTTTTGGCCCAAAAAATTGCTTCTTAACAAGCATATAAATTGAACTTCTAATTTTCAAAAGCCCTAATACTTTGCACAATACACGAAGTGCATAATCACGCTTATCATAAAAAAGAAATATAATAATAATTTAACTGTATGTTTCCTCTAGGGCAACAACATAACAGGAAACCAATCCTAGTCAACGCTGCAACGTTCTAGGGGCGATTACATACCCAGGTTCACAGAAGAAACAGTGACATTTTTCCAGAAGGGAGTAACTTTAAAATTATATATACATATATATATACGTATATTTTTCATATGATCAATCAAAGCATACAATGGGAACCTTTGTTTGTTTTATATATAAAGATGGGTTGATTACGTCAACAAGAACAACCAACAGAGGAAAAACCAGAAGTAACAAACTGTTAACCATGTACTGAACGCAAATCCACAAATCACAAATTTAAAACAATTTCCAGAAAGATAAAGTTTCATTTCAAGAGGTTATTAGATACTAGCATATTATGTATACGGTTAGCCTATCTTGCCTATTTTAACGCATCCAGCTGGGTCTGCTACAGCCACACGCCCTCCACTATATCCTCTGCGTTTTGACGACCCATCCTGGTAGTTGACCGCACAAGAAAAGACTTTGAGTGTCCAGACCACAAGAGCACCAGTTCCATCAACCCCTCCTTCCTTCCAAGCATCCCCACTCATATAATAACATGGCAGCCAAAGAGATAGGCAAAAGCAGCCACAAAAGTGATATGCCCACAAGGTCTTTTGCACAGCAGCATGGAACTATAGCCCAGTGTCAAGGGCACCATAAAAACCAGATTTGACGACAACCCAAAAAGGAAAGAAAGATAGCAGAGCTCCTGGCTCTGAAAGGCATCTACCGTATTGACACACAAACCTTTTCCTTCATCAAAATTTGGGGACACCATCAAACTCTCGGTGCAAACATGACAGCTGTAGCTTGTAAGGTGTGATAATTCCAACAGCACCCTTTATGCCTGCCAACATACTGACTCGTTGAAGATGCTCCTATAGTTGCAAGGCAAATTGTACTTCATGAATACCCTGATATGAAACAGATCTGCCCCTAACAGACTCTCTTCCATGAGTTACATCCTACAACAAGCAAGATCTCAATAGAGACTCTTTGTAAATAAATTTCATCAGGTCTGTTGGTAACACCCTCACTGTCACGAATTGGTTTCGGGAGAAACGACTCAGTGCAAGCTCTGGGTTTGAGAAATATCCTGCTACCTTCATCTCCAAGACACAACATTTGATTGAGGCATTTTTCTTAAACAGCTGCAGGGCTTCATCAACATAACCATTCTGTGTAAACCCTGTAATCATCCGAGTCCATGAGCAGACATCTCCTTCAGACATTTTGTCAAACACTTTCCGAGCATCTACCAGGCTTCCGCACTTGACATACATGTTTATCAACATATTTTCCACAACCCTGCCTTTTATAATACCCGTCTGAGTCATGTGAGCGTGGATTCATTAGCCATGAAAAAGAATTCCTCCATTAACATTTTTACTAAGAATGAACTTGGAGCGCACAAGCAGAGCGGCATATACAACAACGCAAACAGGGATGAAAAACAAAGGAACATTATATATTTTCCTGCTACATATACCCAAGTATTCCGACTATAAAATGACCACTCAGGAAGGAACAAACCAACAATTAACACCCACATCCCGTCTCGGAAGTAAGAGAAGGAAACGAATTTTTCAGGCCAGACTTCTGAAGTTAAACATATTCTAAAAATCTAACCTTCAATGAGACTGTAATTCATTTTCCCCTTTGTGCTCGTAGAGCACATCATCTTATAGCTCTCACTAAGAAACAAAGCCACCCAGTTGAGCTCTTAAGAGTGTATACCAGACCTGGGCTAAAGGGACAGTGGCTCAACAAAAACTTTATCTCGTTTTTCCGCTACAGCTGCAAGATCTTGCAACAACTAATCGTGACTGTGGTCACGTGCAACCAGAACGTCGAGTTTGGCACCAACGGTTCTTGGGCTCGCCATTCAGCTACTGTCGCACCTACTCTCACTGTCACTTAGTCGATTTTGAGAAACAGATCTTGAAGGAGAAATCCGAAACTGAGGATGCAGTTAGAACTGAACAAAAAACAACATTATTGGACAGTCTGCTTGTTGGCTGCGCTCAAAGAGGCGTCTACTGTACTGCCCATGCCTGTTGCCTGGCTATCTCCTGCTGTGGGTGGCTGCTGCAGATCCCAGACAAGAACATACCTCGCAGCGCCCTAGGAAAGAGGAGAAACAGACAAAAAAAAGAAGAGGGTTCGCTTAGCAGAAAATAGGAACAAAACAACGCAGCAAGGAAAGAACAACACTCAAACACGTTTTCTCTTCTTCCAACACCTGCAGCCCAAGGAAAAATGTGCCTTCCAACCATACGCAATGAATGAGGATCCAAAACAAGATCTAGGTGCAGAAAAAAATACACGACTCCACCCACTCCTATCTCCTCACGCAAGGACAGAAGCAAGACAGTCAAGCTGACGGCAGGTAGGGTGGTTGGGAGGGTGACCAAATGCACCCACGTGCCATAAGACTTGCCAGGTCAGCCATGGTGGGTGAGTAGAAAAAAATACTCCAATGCCCAGCGGGCATTACACGTATGGTGAATATAGAAGAAATACATTTCTAATAATTAAATTCTCTGAGTTATGTGAAGTTCTTGTTATCCCAATTTTTCCCCCAGGAAAAATTAATGAAACACGACCCTGCACGAGAGAAAATTGAAGGGTCAGTTTAGTCCTACAAACTCACATTCATTCCCAAACCAAAGGGATAGGTAGGCTCGACAATGGAGGAATAAGGTCAGTGAATAGGGCCAAATAACGTTAAAGGAGATTAGAGTTCAACAGGAGAAAATCGTAGCAAGGGCTTGAATTTTTCAGACTTCGCATATGAGTCGACTGGGGGCAAAGCAATAACATCGTAGAAGGCACCGCATGGCAGCTCCGTACAATTACAAAAAGTGCAAGAGAGGCACATCCCCAAAAAAGCATAGGATCATCACATTGTCAAAGTCCAAAAAGGGGTAGAGTCTGCCGTTGAATCGACAAAGTATAGAAGAGACAATAGAAGCCTCCACATATCCCAACGGCACACCTCTAAAGGTCAAGTTCAAAGCAGGGTCCTAAGTATGCATAGAATCTCCACGTGTCTAGGGTCAACCAAGCTTCTCTTAAATAGGAAAGAAAGAGTCAACCATTGAAAATTCTAAGGAATAGTGGGAGCCTCCATATGTCAACTCAGTGCAACTTTAAAGGTAGAATCAAAAGTGGGTTCCCAAAGTGAACATGAGCCCTCCATGTGGTGTGAGAGTCTGAAAAATTTGCACTGATGTTAAACCTCTAAACAGGGGATGAGCTAGCAGAAGCCTCCATGTGTCTCATCAGCGAACCTTCAAGGGTCGAATTCAAAGTTGGTCCCCAAATGAGCGCCATTCTGCCACGTATTTAGGGACCAAGAAAGGTAGCAGGCCCGAATTGGCTAAGTATAATAGGGTTAGTGGAAGCCTCCATGTGCCTCATGTTTGTGCAACTTTGAAGGAAAATTACAAAGGAAGGTCCCAAATGTGCACTGAGCCTCCATGTGTCTCAGGTCAAGCATAGTTTCTCCACCAAACTGGAGGGGGTTAGCCTGAACGAAAAGGAAATAGAGAAGCCCCACGAACGACTCCACGTGTCATTTTCGCATAACTTCAAGAGTAAAAAGAGGGGGAAAAATATTAAGATGTGCGAGGCTCACCATGTGGATCTTGCAAGAATGGACTCTTTTAATATTATGAGCCTGCGAATAGACCCCAAACCCAAAAAACCTTTAGGTGGCCATATCTTTCAACCATGAAGCTCAGTTTTGAGTGGGAAAGGATGTTTTGGAGATCTCTCGATGTCTGCTACTCACCTGTCACCATTAAATATTCAGTCCACCATTTTCAAAGGTTGATAAGGCTTCTCACCTATCACCTTAATGAAGGATAGACCCCCCTTTCTTTCCCAACAAGGAACAACGCATGAGGGCATGGGTTTTGCAGTGAAGCAAATCACTCTTTTGGGGTGGATTTCAATGTATCCCTAGGGTGGTTGAGGAAGGATTCAAATTTTTCCTCTCTCCTTCTCTCATTCTTCTATATATTGTAAATGAGGGGCATTTTTCAAGAGGCTGGTCATTTCTTCCCTCCTACCTCCCTGTCCCTTTCTTCCTTAGGGTCCAATGTGGAGTTTAAGCCTCCTCTCATGGCTCTGTAATGGTGTTTTCCTACCTCTTTCCCACTGATGATGTACTGTGTGAACTCATGGAGTAATTAAATTTGTTTTGTGATACATTTGTCCATCCCTCCTTATTTTAATTGTCTCTTGTTGCCTCTCATCATTGCAAGGTATATTGTGCATATCTCTGATGTATATTACAAGGTTCTGGGAGCTATGTTTAATGGGTTTGAAGTGGTGTTCTGTGTGAAATTTATCTTTGGTCTGTGATGCATCTGTCCATCCTCTCCATTACTCATCTCTCTCCACTTTAGGTAGCTAAGATTGTGACCAGCAACCCCCTTTTCTTGGTGCTATCACCTTTGTAGTGTAGGATTTCTTTATTTTCATTCTCTCTCTCTCCCTGTCTCCTTGGCATTGTTAGATTAGGAGTAGATAATCACAAATCCTTCCTTAGAAGTATTTTAGCATTAGGATTAGGAAGAAGAAGCCATCTTTCTCAAGAGGGCCATCTCAACTCCGCAAGTCCCACAACTTGAGAGATGGTCCCATGTTATGTAGTCACATTAGATCCCCCACTCAGATTTGAGGCCATTCAGGTGGTGATGTGACTTTGCATCAATAATTTTGGCACACTCGATGGGACACTGGAGTTAGAATTTTCTCATCTTTCTAACGTGTTGATTATCAAACAACAAATCGCAAGCCACCGTGCCACCACATCAACATTTTTGGCACACTTGGTGGGACTAGACTGAAGAGATTTACATCTTCATCTCAACATGTTCAATGTGTTATTGCTGAGATCCAACCTTTGGAGGCATTTTTCAACACATCTGGCTACTCCATCTGGTCAACAACCCATCTCTAAAGTTACAGACCTTCCCCCATCCATTTTCATCATAATTCCTTCCACATATTTCATTTTCTCCCATTCCATGAAGTTGTATGATCAGGACTTCATTCCCCTCATGGAATTTACACTTGCAGCAGGACATCGAAGAGTTTGATTTCCTATCAAACTTACAGGAATGTTGTGATGAGGAGGGGCCCATAGAAATTACAACTTTCACTACCCCATCATTCATCCTTCAACCATAAGGACCTGTCGCCAAAGAGTTGCCACCAATCATGCTCATTTCAAAGCATGAGGCTAATCTTCAGTGTGCCAAAGGTCAGCAACAATGCCTCCCAGATCCTAGTATAGAATAACTCCAAGAGGTGTATATTTTGTTTGTTGATTACTTTGAGGAGGGAGAAACACCATCTTTAAGGTGGTTTTTTACTCTCATTTCCTGACAATGTTCAGTGCCAAATCAACTACATGGTCACAATTTGTGAGAAAGGGAAGCTATTTATCCCTGCCTGTGGCAAAATTTGTTTAGCTTTTCATTTTTAGGGTTAGTGTAGGAGTAGGAGTAGATTTTTCTTTCAACAGAATAAGTGCTTTTGCACACTCTGCATGTTCCACTTGGAGCATGTATGATTTTCTATTTTGTACATAGTGTGTGTTGTGGTATTTTGTTGCTCCAAGGTTATATCATTGTATAGTTTTATGGGCCTCCAAGGTGAATGTTGTAGCACTCCATTTCAGGAACAGGAGAAACCCCTTGATCAAGACAATTTTTTATCTCAGAAATATCATCTTCAAGATTTTCTTATGAAAATTGAGAGTGTGGACAGCAGGGCAGGTTCAGGATCATCAAGTTGAAGCGTCATATTCAAGTTTTAAGAGAAATATCAGTATTAGGCTATCATTCATGACTCCATGCCCAATGAATACTTCAAGGCAACTGATCTCTTCACCTAACATGTAGGTGATCCCATGAGTCACCAAATTGTTATCCCAATTTTACCCCTAATCAAAATTGATCAAACATGACCTTGCATGGGAGAAATTCGAAGGGTTGGTTCATTCCTTCGAGCTCACATTTGATCCCAAATTAAAGGGGTGGGTGGGCTCGATAATTAAGGAGCAAGGTTGGGGAATAGGGCCAAACAACCTTAAAGGAGATCAGAGCTCAACAGGAGAAAATTGGAGAAAGGGATCAAAGTTTTTAGACTTCGCATATGATTTGACTTGGGGCAAAGCAACGACCTTATAGAAGGCACCACATGGCATCTCGGTAGAATTCCAAAAACTGCAAGAGGGGTAGGTCCCCAAACAAGAGTAGGCTCACCATGTGGTCAGAGTCCAAAAAGGGGTAAATTCGGCTGTTGAATCATCTAAGTATAGAAGAACCGATGGAAGCCTCCACTCATCCCAATCACACAGCCACCAAAGGTCAAGTTCAAAGCAGGGTCCTAACTTTGCACAGGACCTCCACGTGTCCATGGCCTAAGGAAGTGGTACCAATGTTGAAAAAGTCCAACCATTGGCAGAAGCCTCCACTTGTCCAGGGTCAGATGTAGTACCTTCGCAAATAGAACAGACTTAGTAAAAAAACAAAGAAAATAAAGCAAGGCTGCGAAAGGAACCATGCATCATCTTGGCACAACTTCAAAGGTAGAATCAAAAGTGGGTTCCCAAGCGAGTGTGAGTCCTCCACATGGCCAAAGTCTGAAAAGTTACACCGGATGTTAAAAGTCTTAACAGGGGATGAGCCAGTTAAATCCTCCACGTGTCTCATCGGCACACCTTCAAGGGTCGAATCCAAAGGTGGTCCCCAAATGAGTGCTAGTCTGCCATGTAGTCAGGGACCCAGAAAGGAAGCAGGCCTGAATCAGCTAAGTACAATAGGGTCAGTGGAAGCCTCCACGTGCCTCGTCCGTGCAAATTCAAAGCAAAAATCTGAGAGGATGGTCCCAAATGTGCACCGATCCTCCACGTGTCTTGGGTCAAGCATAGTGTCTCCGCCAAACCAAAGGGGATTAGCCAGAATACAAAGGAAATAGAGAAGCCCTGTGGATGATGCCACGTGTCTGTTTAATGTAACTTCAAGAGTAAAAGAAGGGGGGAAAATATTAAGATGCGCGAGGCTGCCATGTGGATCTTGCATGAATGGAATCTTTTAATATTGCGACCCCACGAATAGACCTCAAACCCAAAACAGCTTCAGATGGCCATATATTTTGACTGGAAGCTTGATTTTGAGTGGGAAAGGACATTTTGGAGAGCTCCCGATGATTTCTACTCACCTATCACCATTAATGATTTGGTCCACCATTTTTTAGGCTGTGAAGTTTCTCACCTATCACCTTAATGAAGGAAAAACTCCCATTTCTTTCCCAGTAAGGAAAAATTCATGAAGGCATGGGTTTTGCTAAGAATCCACTCACTGTTGTAGGTGGAATTCAATGCATCGCTAGGGTGGTTGAGGCAGGATTAAAATTTTTCCTCTCTCCTTCTCTCATTCTTCTATATATTGTAAAGGAGGGGGATTTTTCAAGAGGCTGGTCATTTATTCCCTCTTGCCTCCCTCTCTATTTCTTCCCTAGGGTCGAATGTGGAGTTTAAGCCTCCTCTCATGGCTTTGTTATGGAATTTTCCTACCTCTTTCCAACTGATGATGATGTGAACTCATGGAGCAATAAAATCTATTTTGTTATGGATTTTTTCCATCCTTATTTTAATTTTCTCTTCTTACCTCTCATCGTTGCATGGTAAAATGTACATATTTATGATGTCAACTACAGGTTCTGGGAGATGTGTTTAATGGGTTTGAAGTGTTGTTGTGTGTGAACTCTATCTTTGGTCTGTGATGCATCTGTCCATATTTTCCATTTCTCACATCTCTCCACTTCAGGTAATTGAGATTTGACCAGAAACCCCCTTTTCTTGGTGCTATCATTCTATAGTGTAGGATTTCTTTATTGTCATGTATCTCTCTCTCTCTATCTCCTTGGCATTGTTAGATTAGGAGTAGATATTGCAACTCCTTTCTTAGAAGTAGTTTAGCATTAGGATTAGGAAGAAGAAGACGGATTTCTCTGGAGGGCCATCTCAAGTCTTCAAGTATCACAACTTGAGAGATGGTACCTAGTTATGCAGTCACACCAGATGCCCCAATCAGATATGAGGCCATTTGGGGGGTATTGTGATATTGCATCAACAGTTCTTCCGTGTGCAAGTCTAGTTCTTTTTTTTGAGTACCCATCCATACAAGTAGAGATGGAGGTCATCGTGAGTGAGAAAACATTCCATGCTCGAATGCCACAATTCATAGTTAACCCTATCAAGAAGAAGAAATGGAGGACGTAATGTAGAAATTTTCCTTACATGAAGCATAGATAAAATACATGAAACAAAGGGTGCAAGAAAATACACAAGGTTGCATGTAGGGTGTTGATAATAGTAAGGTGTGTTTGTACGACATAATACATTTGACCACTCACCTTGCAGTAGGATACAAACCACCTAAGAGTGGATGCCACAATAATTCTCAATTAGACGTAAAGTGAACAACACATAAACAAGCACAAAAGGGAGTAATCAAAAAGAAGGGGAAAATAATTTTAAGTGTGAGAGAAGGCTTCTCACCTCATAGAAGAGGGTACCTCTTTCCATAAGGATGTTACAGATGTGCTCACTAGCCTGCAAGTGAAGAAGAGCACTACGATAATGATGAGCCAAAAAACACGGTCTGAAAAATCCCAATAACCATTTATTGAAGATGAGAAATCTACTCCCCACTTAATGATGAATTTTGATTAATTTTCCATTAATTATGCTTAATCTCATTAGAAAAAATGTTAAAAAAAAAATTTTAAAAATTCAAAATAAGGAAAAGGAGTACCTTAGACTCAAAGGGAGCTAGCTCAACTTGATGAGCTAAAAGGGGATGATCTAGTCTGAAAGCTACATGGAGGGTGAGGAAAGTTGAAGTGCCGATGAGTTAGAGGTTAGCAGGTCGACGAGGTGGATTCAACTTAAAGGAAGACCATTCTAGAGCACTGATGGGGCCAAGTTGACAAGATGACCAAGCTTTGAAGTTGAGGGTCAGAGGTTAGGTCACCGAGTTTGTAAGGATGAGCATTTATTTAGAAGCGTGTCATACTATTAGATGGAAATTTGTGTGGATAACTACCGAGTAGACACATGGTGGAGCAGCTGAGACGGTTAGACATCCATACATGGAGTGAATACTAGGCATTCGAGTTAAGCCTGGAGATGAGCTCCGAAAGATGTGTTATGCATTCCAAGTTAAGGTAACTAGGTTATGGGAAAGAAGAAGAGGGGAAAGGTGAGAAATGCAGAACTTGGCATGGTCGAAGGATTTAATGTAAAAATATGCATGAGGAAAATAAATGATACGCGGTAAGCAACATTATAGTTGTGAAACAGGAAGTAGGGGTGAGGTTAGAAATAAATTCACGACAAGCATGGATGCGAGCGAGGGAGAAAGTAACCAAGGGATGAGACAATTAGAGATCATGAGTAGGTAAGAAAAACATAGCCCACATGAAGACAAGCATGGTAAATGGTTAGCTCTATGTAGATTGGAGGATCGATGATAACTAAGGCACGAGATGGCTCAAAAATTCCAAAGGAGATGACATGTGAGTGTTGATCCACTAGAAAAATTAGCTTAATCAATAAAAGTTTGGAATCGATGGGAAATACATAACCATGAGCAGATGTGTGCATAGTTGGAGTGAAATGTGAGAGAGGAAGAGTTAGTAGGTTCAAAAGGGTGAGCAGAAGAACAAGCTACGAGTGAGGTTAAAAGAAAACAAATTCATAGGGGATCATGCAGAGTTTGACAAGCCTGTACACCGATAAGCATGTTGGAGATAACCAGCTCATTTCCCACCTGGACGAGATGGGGTGGAGTTAGGCCATAAAATAGATTCCACCACTTACCATTAGAAATACACAAAAACATCAAATACTTCACATTGAACCTGCAATAAAATTCTAAAAGTGCATGTAGAGCTTGAAATTTTGATAACCCTAGGAAAAAATAAATAAAACACTACCTGAAAAATCCAAACAAGATGACAACCTGAATAAAACCATATGAATGTATATAACACCTGAATGGAATAACATTTACGAATCTTGCATATGAACCCAGTAAAATCACAAACTGAGAGTTGTAGGCAATATAAAATGGAGATTAGTGTGGATCCCAACAACATGCTTTAATACCATTATGGAAAAAAAAATGAGTATCAAGTGGGATCAATGCACCATCAAACAAGTTACACTTGAATGGTAGTATAACATAAGATCCATGAGGGGGTTCTGTGTGACCCCCAATTCATGGTAATCATACCTCCTCAAGTGGCGAAGAGAAGTTACATTCATGAAACTCAAAGTAACTACACTATGATGCACTGAACCATACTAACGTGTATGATGGAATACCTGACATAATCTATCATATCCCCTAAGACACCTAATAGCTATGACCTCACCTAATTGAGATGACTCACCACCTGATGTGGACACTTCCGCAAGATGAAAAGGCTAATTCACACACCAACATCTACAATGATCTTTACCTCATTATGAATCCTCCTATAATATGGAACTAATGTAATTCCTCTTTTCATTATCTTCTTCTATGAAGGTTCATGATAAATGAATCTTGATTTCAATTTTCATGTTTCATATTTTGAGGATTGACCACACTACAATGACTTTTGACTGACTATTTAAGAACACTTTTATGTAAACTTTAACAAATGAATCCTAGATAGTTTCTCATTCTCTATACTTTGACTCCAAATCACTTTCTTCATGAAATTAGATTTCATAAATCTAATGTACCTCCATGCTCAAATGATTCTCATAAGAAATTATGATCCTTTGATTCTTCACATATGATGGTCTTAATGCTTTCATGTCTTGACTAGCTCACTTTGATTTTCTTCTTAGAGAGATGATGATGGATTTAAGATGCGATGTTTCTCAACTTTCTTGAATAATTTCTCATTTCAATTTTAATAAAATGACATCCTTTGATGATTCACAGATTCCAATGGGGATCTTGAAACTTTTTTAATTCCTTATTGACCACACAATGTCCCTAATTTTCACCTTGTGTGCCTCGATATGCTCTGTCATGTTCTTTGACACAAATGTGCTCAAAATAATGATTTAGGATCCTCGTGGAGACTTAATTTTCCTGTTTGACATGCGAGATAACTTTAAGACCATGGTAGTATGGAATAAAACAATGATATAATTGAAAACACATCTAATAACTTTCTACTCTAAAAAATGAAGCTTTCTTTGTTTGGCATGTTGGATTAGAGGCTACTATTTTGGGATTTTTTTAGAATTTGTGTTCAAATTTCATATTTTAATGTTCTTAGAACACTTAACAACCTCCATTCATGATTTTTTACAATTTTTGATTTTTTTTTCTTCTAGCAGATTATACACTAGGAAACGTCTATTTTTAGAAAATTACCTGCTTTACCCAATGTGAAATGAGGTAGATCCAAACTCGATGTAAAACCGAATGTAAATTTCAAAACTTTGTGATGAATAATGAGACCTACTAAAACCACAAACAAGAAAAAAATCTATGACATGGATGTTAACATATAGCTCATTCATAAAATTCTAAAACATTTTACTCAAATGTAATGACTAGGTTTTTTTACTAAACAATTGGTTTTGTGGGTAATCAAAAAGACATTTCTATGCTTGTAGCATACCAAATGAAACTTTTGGTATTTTTAAGTTAATTCATGCAACTTGCACACACTATTTTCAAATTCAAGGAAAACCTAATCCAT
Source organism: Taxus chinensis (assembly GCA_019776745.2). NCBI lineage: Eukaryota > Viridiplantae > Streptophyta > Pinopsida > Cupressales > Taxaceae > Taxus > Taxus chinensis. The sequence goes on from CM034152.1 coordinate 652,633,636, forward strand.
TGTTACAATCTATCTCCTGCAACGTTTTAGAATATCTCTGAATGATGGGAGTTGTGAAATACGTACATTTACTCAGTGATTACATATGTAGATCATGTTCTAATTTTAGTAATTTCACTTACCTATTTTGTTTTGCAACGAAAACACCATTGTTAGATTCAACTTATGTTGTGATCTCATTCTCCTTTTTTTATTCTTTTTGCTAGAAATCTTACAAATCAAAAAGGAAAATTATCAAGGTATGGTTTCATATTTTTAGCTATGGAAAAATAGGGCATAATTTGCTATGAAGTAGCAATAATTTTAAAGGCACCTATAATGATTAAAATATGTGAAAATTTAAATGCAATAAGATATTTGGTTATTGTGTTATGAGAAAATCATGTTTTCGGAATCCATGGTTTTCACTGGAATGTGATGATTAGCACCTCTATTGTATTTTTACATTTTTTGAAATTATTAAATTTTAAGTAATTATGGAAAGGTGATTAGTAAAAAGATGTTAAGTGAAAAGTGAGTTTACTTTGATTTAATGTCTTCATGCTAACTACAACTTAACCATGGCTTAATGGAATAAAAATGACGTTAAAATTTAGGTTTTCTCATAATAACTATGTTTCTATCCCTTTTGTACCCTTGGACTTAAAAGGACTGAAAAATGGATCTTTGGAGATATGATGATAAGATTCAAGATCTAGAGAAGTGAACATGAAGGATGAAAAGATTGGCAAGCACCGGGGGTGGAAACTAAGGTATTATGAAGAACTAGAGAAGGGGCTTGCTCATGGAAGAAATTTTTGTTCCTTCTATCCCCTTGGAAATAAGGATAAGAGGTTTAAAAATATCACTTTTGAGAGATGACGACACTTGTTAAAGATATGAGCATTGTGCAATAGTTGAAATTAGTCAAATAAGTCCGACTGTAGAACTCGGGAGGGTCATATGAGGAACTAGGAAAAGGGAATACATGGGAGTTCCATTTTTGTTCCATTTATCCCCTTGGAAAAAGTGAAAATATGGGAAAACATCAGTGGAAGCAGTGAAATTTTGACATGTAGCACTTGAAAATTTGATTAAGTATGGGATCAACATACATCACACTAGATAAAACTTGAAAACAACATTCCCTGACCTTGAAAGGGTATTTCAAAGTAAAACTGTATATTATTTTGAATCCCAAAGATCATTTAAAACCCATTAAATAGGATTAAAAAATTCATTATTCCTTCAATGCTAAAATGGACGTATTTTCCTAAAGGATCAATAGGTGCATATGAATAAGTTTAGCTTACTTGAGAGATCATTATTTCTTGTGCAAAAAATGGAATCTTCCACCATGAAGAGGATTATACAAGATTGGAAATGACTATTTTATTGACTCCAAGCTCATTATGTAGCTCTCAAAATGATCCTAACAAGTTCAAGGTTCATAATTTGATTGCTCACTCATTACACCTAAAAAACCAACTTTTACAGTTTAGATTGTCCCTAAACCACAAAATATTACTAAAGTATTCTCAAACCACCTCCAAAATATTAAATTGTCTCTAATACCACCTCCATATGTTAATGGATATTTTGAAACCTTCTTAGAAGATGCATATCTTCCTTTAAATGGTCAAAACTTTCCTTTAGGTCTACTAGAGAAGTAGTCTTCAATTACACTTTGTTGAATGGAAGAGTTTATCTTTTCACCCCATATAAAACATTTCACATTATTATCAAACATATTAAGAGGAATTGAAAGGTTTTAATGATCATGACACAGAAGAAAATTTTACCAAGAGAGGTGTTTAGAGATTTTGGAGAAATGAACTTTCACATTTCACTTAGTTGTCACGACATAAGTTTTTTGAATTTCTAGGCTTGCAAAAATGTATGAAATCAGTTGTCCCTAACACAAGGACATTATTATATAAGGAAAAACATAGAACCACAAAACTATATTGGGTGTGAAGACCATTTACTTGTCAAACTAAAATATAGACTCAAGTTTTCACCACCAACACTAAGAAATGACCACACATAGAGAAATAATAACAAACACACCAATAGAACGGAAACAAACCAAAATCAAGAAAGAAATAACAAAATGGAAAGGAAAACACATGAAAGTGGAAACAAACATAGAAGTTTTGTTGTTTTTTCCATGTGTCGCATTCTTTATTGATTTTCATTTGACTCTATTTTCCCAATGGATAAGGCACTAGTCTTCTTCCCCAGAGTTTTTCTTGAATTCTTGTCTTGCCTCGTTCCTGTGATCTAGTCATGTCATCTCCAAAAAAAAGCCAGTTTGTTGTTCCCCTCAAAATTCCCCTCTTTTGAAAGTCAAATTTTTTGAAAATTTAGAGTTGGCACCCTTCAGTAGTGTTTTAGTGAAGTAAGAAATTTGAAGAGATGGTAAAAATTCTGTTTCTTGGGGTCATTTTAGTGACTTACGGGTCTGTCGGACATTTTTGTCCCTCATGTCCCAAGTACCGGAGGGAATCCTGTTCACCGATTGGCTGATTTCTCTGCAAGTTCTTGTCTGTTGGATTTTTCCAAATTTTTCAGTCCATTCGTCCCAAGTATGCTCAGGCCTCCTGTTCACTGATTCCTTGCATCACCCGCATCGTCCGAATTGGCTTTTCACATCCCTCATGTCCCAATGTTCTATGGACCGTCTGAACCAGTTTTTTCCACTTTTCCCACATTTCACCTTTTTTATTTGGCGCAAGGTATATTTAATATGCATTTATGATCTTCTCTCTCCTGAACAGCTATTTAAAGGGGCAACCGTCTATGCACTTGTCACATTGCCTGCTCATTATCTCTTGCACATTTTAAAAAAATTGAATCATTTTTCCACCTTCTTGTATGTCCTTGCAATAATTTTCATGAGTCTATTCTTTGAAGGCCATTCCTCTGTTCACTGTCAAAATGAAGATCAAATTTCAAGGGAACTAGCATCTGGTCCCTTTGGAGACTTTTGTGCCCGATATTGGAGATAGCAAAGTTCAGCATTTGGATTTCGATGATTTCTGGGGTAGATTAGCATGCGAAAACCATGCTCCCATGGCTCAAATGATAAATGATAGTGGAATCACATACGCCGCTGGTTTTTCTCTCTCTATGCAATGTGTCGACACTGTGCTCATCTGTGGGGCTAGTTTCAATCCCGACACCAAGGAGGTTGTCAATGTGCACGGTAAGTTGATTGCAAGGATTAGATGCTGCCACCATTGCCACCACTACCTTACGCATCCTAAAAACAGTGGGCCCTCCTTAGCCATAACCGTATGTCTCTACTTCTAGATCTTGACTTTCTTCTTCTATTTTTAGTTCTGATCTCCTTATAATTTAATTAAGGACTTTATATTGTGTATTTCATTAATTAATATTTTTGGTTAAAAGAAATGGTTGCTAAATGTAACCACTTTTTGTAAACTATATATTGGGCTCTCCATGGCATTTCAAAAGGCTACAACACTTTTTGAAAGTTTAAAATAACTAAAAGATATTAATATAGAAGATTTCGCTTCTTGTTTCTATCTACATCTATTTATTCTCTCTTTCTTGTGTAAAGTTTGTGAATCATTAGTATCTATTGCATTAAAAAGATTTGTATTCTTATGGATGTCATTTATAGAATTTTTTGTCTATGAAATAATATCTCATGGTTTAATACGAATGATTATCTTTTATATGTCATCATTTCTGAGCATTTATAAGGAACTATTTTTCTATATATATTTCCTGAGAATTTTGCTATGTTCTACCTTTTCCCTCCCTTATTTCTTCTTTTAATTTATATTGATGATCTACCTTTGCATTAAAACACTTTCATGATATCATAGTTCCTCATTAAAGTAGAAATTTATACATTTGTAAATAGCTTTTGTTTCTTTCTTTTAATAAGGGCACATCTCCGATTAAAGAGGAGGAAATTTCTGTCCCCTGATTGTTTTTTTCATTAAAGTCCTAATTTGATAACCAAAAGTTTTTAGACGACTCCGTTGCGGATTCGTTTTAATGAAATCTAGTTTTAAAGAAAAATTTCTTGATCAATTCTGATCTGGAGACTCTCGATATTTACTCACGGAAGAAGGGCTCTTGGAATTGAATATAATCAATTTCAAATCCTGGAGAAGTAATGTTTTCCCCTTCCTTCAAAAAGGAGAAATAGAAGAGCTTGTTCTATAAGTACACCCCTTGTTGAATACAGAGCTTTTAGGAGTTGTATTCCTAAAGAACAACTCAGACCTAATCTTTGCGCTTTAATTCTTAATGGTGTTTCAGTTCCAGTTCAAGCAATTTTTCCAAGTATGGAAGCTCCATTACCTTAAGGGACAATGAGTTGGGCCTCTTGCCCTCCCTCAACCTTTGCATGAGTTACCCAGGGGTAACAGATTTTTTTTTCCCAGGTTCAGAGGTGATGGCAAGGAACATCTTGATGAACACATTGCAGCCTTCATAGTTGTATGTGGAGTCCTTTTAGTTGAACATGAGGACGTCTTTGTGAGTATTTTTGTGGAGAATTTGCAGGGCAATGTGACAGATTGGTTTTACCATCTCCCCATTGCGACTATCACTAGTTGGACTACCGTGAGAACTAAATCTGACAACCGTTTCAAACCTAAAAAAGATGTGCATGCTTTGCTAGCCCAGATTTCTCAAATCAAGAAAGAAGCACAAGAGCCCATGAGAGAATTTGTGGCCAAGTTCAACAAGCTGATTAATAAGATCCCGCAAGAAACCCAACCTATGTGGATCAAATTAGAAAATGTTTCTTCTTAAATTCTCAATTGCTTAAAGTAAGTTATGCATTGTGAAGAGCCAATCTTGTAACTTTGTATGATGATCAAAGATTAGCCGTCAATGTTGAAGATGACTTGATCATGTCTGGAAAATTGAAAAGAGACTCTTCTAAATCCAAAACTTCTTCTTCCTCTTCCTTTACTCCTGGAGATAATGGAGATCAGTTAGTAAATAAGATTTCCAATGACCTCATTGCCATCAAGAAATAATTGGCTCAACCTGCTCCTTATCAAGACAATCCAAGGAAAAAATTTCAACCTAGAAACAATTTTCCTTCTTCTCAGTCAAGGTTTGATAATTGATGGACAACCAATCAAGATCCATGTTAATGTAACTCATGAGGTTGGAGAGCCTGAGGATGAAGAGGTTAATCAACACTTTGAATAACCTGGAGAAGAGGTTGAGGAAGAACTAGAATAACTTTATGAATCTTGAGTTAATTTCCTCACTAGTGAGGGCATTAATGAGGAAGATGATTAAGATGAAGTAGTCGCAGAGATGAATGGTGAGTCATATGTTGTTATGACTCAGGAGCAGAAAAATAAGAGAGAAAAACTGATGTATCTTGCTAAAACATCTAAGGAGCATCCCTTGACTATTCCAGTTTTTGCAAGAAAAAGGATTTCCTATTCCCACTACATCCACACAAAAGGCGAGTTTTGATAATTCTTCTTCTTCTACTCCTTCTAAAAATTCTTATTCTCCAGCTCCAAGGCTTGATAAGCCTAGGATTCTTGGTGATGATACCCCATCCACCTCTTTATCTTTTGATATCATTGACCACCTCAGGAAGAAAAAAAATCAAGATTTTAGAGGTTGAGTTTTATCAAACCCATCCAAAAGCCTTTGTCAAAATGGTCCACTTTGTCAATTCCCATTCCAAAACTTCATCCAAAAATTCTAAAGGTATTTTTCCCACTCCTTCTTACACATCCCAACCAAATCTTGTGGCTGCAGTCACCTCACCTAATGAAAAAATCAAACCATTATATGTGACCCTCCACATAGCAAGCGATAGACTCAGGAGCATTGGAAAATGTGATCCCTTACAAAGTGGCTCATACTTTGGGTCATACCATCACATGTACTTTTCATTCTTGTTATTCCATGGAGAGTAAGGAGGTGCCTTTGGTTGGAAGAATTAAGGATGCAAAAGTAGCTTTTGCTGCTTTGCTAGAGAAAAATGTCCTAGCTACTATTTTGGTAGCTGATATTCCTCCTTCATATGGCATGCTGTATATAGCTATGAAAATGCATGCTCCCTGGCACAGGTAGAAGAGGTGTCGACATGAAGAAATTTGTGCCTTGACACAGGTAAAGGGCGCACAACACAAGGTGTCGACATGAAAAATTCCGTGCCAAGGCATAGGTAAGAGGCACACAGCAAGAGGTTTCGACATGAATAAATTCGTGCCTTGGCACAGGTAAAGGGTGCACAATACAAGGTGTCGAAATGAAAAAGTTCACGCCAAGACGCAGGTATAATTCACACGTCAAAGAGTTTTGACACAAATATGGATGCGACCTGGTGTAGGTAGAAGAGTGTCGACATGAAAAATTTCATGCCAAGGCGCAAGTAGAAGGCACACATCAAAGAGTGTCGACATGAACATGGATGCACCCTCGCGCAGGTAGAAGAGTGTCGACATGAAAAATTTTGCGCCAAGGCACAGGTAGAAGGCACACATCAAAGAGTGTCGACACAAACATGGATGTACCCTGGTGCAGGTAGAAGAGTGTCGACACAAACATGGATGTGCCAAGGTGCACCTTCAGGAGGTGCAACATTTTGAGCACTGATAGGAAGAAAACCCTAATCTAGATATTCAGATGGCCATAACTTTTCACAGGGAGCTCAGATTCATGCAAGGTTGGAATTTTCAGAAATCTTACAAGGTCCTCTTTCCAACTACAATTGGATATCTTTAATTGGGTGGGAAAATGTTATTAAAAACACAAAATACAGTTCACCACTTTTTAAGTTTGCTAGGGTTCTCACCTACCACCATAATGAGATAAATTAAATAGAGGTGGTTGGGGTAGTTTTAGATTTCCTCTCTCTTCCCTCTCTCATTATTCCTATAAATTATAGGGAGGGGCTTCTTTCTAAAGGTTGGACATTCTTGTTTTGCCCCTCCCTTCTTCTCCTTGGCAGGTGAATTTGTGGAGTTCAAACCTCCCATTTAAAACTGTAATGCAACCTTGCCTCTTGGCATTTTGTAGTGTATTGTGTCAATATTTGGAGCAAATAATGCATGTTTGTGGATGGTTATCAACCCTCTCTATGTTAATTTGCATCCTCTTGATATTTCACTACAAATTTTGTTATCTGTGCATGATCTTCCATTGCATTTTAATGGTTTGTGTTTATTGGGCAAGACAATGTCTCTTCATTCCTCGTTGGTCAACCTTTGTTAGTTTAGGTGTATTTTTATGCATCTCTTACCCTGTCCTCCTTGGCAGTTATATTTGTTTTTAATTAAACCTTCTCATTTTTATTGTGCATCTGAACAAAGGGATGGAACCCCCTTCATCCATCCGGAGAGCTTTTCCCTTGATGTCCCAGGTCCCACAGTTGGGAAATCTCATTTTAGCATCACAACTAAAGTCTCAACCCATCAAGTTGCAGACATTCAGGGTGCTGTGATTCACTACTCCAAGATATGTAGGAGGAGTAATTGAAAATGCATTGGTCACACATGCCCTTATAGCCAGTTAATGGAAAGATGAAGAAGCTACTACAATGAGAAGAAAACTAAATCTATTGTTCAAAAGATAGATGATCCCAAGGCACAAGATACTTTATGAAGTATTGGGCATGAAAACTACAGATCTGTCTTAGGATGAGGAATAACATCTCAAAGAATTTCTCCATGATCCTAATAGCATTTGGAATTTGGAATTTGATGGAATTTGTTCTTAAGCTGGTTCTAGGGCTAGTGTGGTATTGATATCTCGAGAAGGAAAGATTCATCCTTTCTCCTTCAAGATGCAATTTACAAATACAAATAACACAATACAATATGAAGCTCTCATCCATGGACTAAACGTGGAAAAATAAAGAGGTGTGAGGAACCTCCTAGCTCCTGGAGATGCATGAATTGGTTGTCAAACAAGTCAGAGACCTTTTTCAATGTACAATAAATGTTTAAACAGTCTAGGAATCTGGTCTTGTATTCTATTGGAATTTTTTGTATCCCCTTCTTCTGCATCTAAGCGGTGCCAAGGGAGAAGAATACTGAAGAGGATTCCCTAGCTATTTTTGACTCTTTACTGATACCACCTCATCTTGGATTTTTCTTAGGAAAAAATTCACCATTTAAATGATCATTACCAATCATATTGATAATGCAAACAACTGGAACATTTTCAATGTGACCAACTTTTCTCTCTTTCCTAGAGATTAGGATAACGTTGATCAATTGTATTTTTGCAGGGAAGTGACAAATGCCTCGAGATAGTGTATCTTTACAATGAGGAGGTGTTAAGGGGGAAATGATCAGATGGATGCCATCAAAGGACAAGGTAATACGATCCCTAAGGGGCTGATAATTCAATAGGATTTTTTAATAAACTGACAGATATTTGAAGTCAAGGCTTCCAAGGAGCCAACAGTCCTGTTTGAATGTGAAAATATTAACATTGGGAGCTCGGTGGAACCCAAAATTGTGAACATTGGAAAGTTTATGCACTCAAGAGGGAGAAGGAAGAAGGTTGTACATCTTTTGAAGAGGTATGTCGTTTCCTTGCTTATTCTTAAGATGATCTGAAGTTCAACCAAAGAATGCAACACTTCATTCCCCTCAAACTTTGTGTATTAAACCTTTTCAAGCAAAGCAAAGAAAGGTAGTACATCAATCTAAATATTTTTCCAACACCAATATCTAAGATATTCCAACCTTGATATTGAAATCCCAGATAATCTTCCCATTCATCATTCAACATGATTGCTATATTGTACCTGTCAGGAAGAAAAATGGTGTAGATTTTCGATTTGCGTTGACTTTTAGAATCTAAATTAGGATTATTTGAGGATAATTATCCCCCCTAACCATCATGGACTAGGTTGTTACACCAGTTGTCACAGGTTTAGAAATTTGTCCATCACGGCTTGACGGTTTCTTCAGGATTAACCAACCGAGTCGAAGTCAATCTGTAAATCAGCACAAGACTATACCTTACCTACCACTCTCTAGGGTACTTTTACTACAGAGACTGACCTTTGGTCTCATTAATGTTGGTGCCACCTTCATAGAGATATTGATTTGGATTTCGAGGGTTTGAAAGGAAAATTTATTGTTGTGTATCTAGATGATTTAACTATGTTTTCCAAAACTAGAGTAGATCACTTATTGTCAGCTCTGAAATAGTCCTCTTGAAATGCAAGAACATGGAGCTCTCTGAATCCCGAGAAATTTGTCTTTAAGGTCTGGAGGGCAGCCTATTGGGACATGTTCTCCTCTCATCCAAAGATCAAGAGTGATCCCTAACGTTTTTTTTTAAAGAAAGCCATCCAGCAGATTCCTCTTTCTTCCCACAATAAAAAATGGAGTGGGGCACTCTTCCTTGTGTGAGATGCAGCTTCTGATAAGATTCATTCCAGGGATTTTTGTAAGCTGACTTTGAACATTTCCATCAATTATGAAAGGAAAGAAGATGTTTGGTTGGTCCTGTTGAAGGAAAGGAAGCATTTGAAGGAATTCAGAAAGCTATGCTAAGACTCCTATATTGGTGTGTCCAGATTTTAGCAAAGATTTTCTCTATTGTTATCCACAGAGAGTACCTTGGCCGCGATGTTGACTCAGAAAGATTCTGAGACCATGACCTTCCCAATTGGCATTCATGATTTATATTCTAACTCATGAGTTGACGTACACTATGATGGAGAAAACATGCTTTGTAGTAGTTAAAGTTGTTAAAAGCAGTTTCATTTTACATTCTTAACTCTTCACTCTATTGTGCTTGTGCCCAAAATGACTATCAAAGTCTATTCTTAACACAACAAGATTTTGAATCAAGGAGGAAATTGGGTAGCGAAGGTTTCGAAGTATATCTCGACTCACACCAATGAAGCTAGTATTGGGTAAAGGCCTATGTGAACTCATTGCCAAAGGATCTGGTCATGAGTTGCCTAAGGATGAAGTTGATGTCCCTATTTTCTATTGCTTAGCTCAACAGATGAATAGTACATTGACATTGCTCACTTCCTACTCACCTAATTGTGAGTGTTCATCTCAGTTAACTGCCAAGGAGAAGAAACCTATCAGTGTTAAGGTCAACCTAGTACGTTTGTGGGAGAATGCTTTTTGTTCAAGTGAGGATTGTATAATATTCTTGAAGTGTGGTTGAAAACGAGCAACAAAGAACTTGTTGTAGCCTTTTTCATGATCAAGCTTGTGGGTATCATTTCTCTCTAATGTCCTACTCACACAAAATTATTTTTGTGGGGTACTATACTATTGGCATAATTTGTTCAGAGATGCACAACATGGGTCGACAAGTTGTCAGACCTTTGTGGGAAAGACCTAAGTTTGGCTCTGCTTTACCACTTAAGTCAGTTGTGATCGCAAACCCTTCAACAATAGGGTTTAGATTTCATCGAACAATCAACCCACCATCAAGTGTATACATACTCATATGTTGACTACCACAGATTATGTTCACCAAGTGTGTGGAAGCCATCCCAGTTAAAAAGTCCTAGCTCTGCGTAGTATGCAATTTCATTCATCAAAGAAACATCTTGTAAGGTGTTGGATACCAAACAAGATTTTGTGACCGATAATGCTTCCATTTTTCTTCTATTCTACTGAGATGGATGGATTTATGCTATGGAGATGGAATTAACCTTGCTCATTTCTTCAGATTACTCCCCGTAAGGGAATGGGACAGTGGGAGAATCACAAACCGAATTTGGTTCCCATTGTAATGAAGCTTGTCAACGAATCTCAAGAGAAACTGGAACAATAGCATTTGATGCCTCTGAGATGGATTACACCAAACGAGAAATCAGGATGTCCCCCTTTTCCAAGTGGTATTGTGTAGAAGCTCAAGCTACGGCCAGTGATAGTAGAACTACTAGCGTCGATTTCATGAAAGCTATTACTGACCCCAGTTTCAGTGATTCTTTGATAAGGGAGGATCATTTATCCCATAAGCAGATGGACGATAGGATCAGGTTGTGATAGGATCTCTTACCCATCATTACGCAAACATGAATATTTTATTTTGACAAGAAAACTAGATTCAAGAGATTTCAAAGATGGAGACATTGTTTTACTATTGGAAAAAGGCATGAACCTTGAGGAGCCATGGTAAGTTTGACTCTCCTTGGCTTGGTGCCTTTTTATAATAGGGGACTTTTGCTGGTGAAAATCATTTCGATCTGATTACATGGAAGGATCTTCTCTCCCACTTTCCTTATAATGGGCAGTACTTTAATTGTTCAAACTATAGGTGATAGGAAGTTCTTTGTATATTTGTATAGTTGTTTTTTAAACCTTTCCTTGCCTTTGTTTTGTTGTATTTCTTGTGTGTTGCCTTCTGTAACGATTTTCCTTTTGGCTCCTATTTTCCTAATGGATTAAGGCCTTAGTCTTCTTCCCAAAGTTTGGTCTTGAATTCTTGTCTTGCCGTCATTCCTGTGATCTAGTAAAGCATCTCCCAGAAAGAGCTAGTTTTGTTCCCTCCGCCCTCATAATGCCCCTCTTTTGACAGTCAAAAAATTTTGAAAATTTTGTTTTTAGTTGGAACCCTCAGTGGTGTTTTATGAGTAAGAATTGAATAGCATGGTGAAAATTCCATTTCTTGGGTCATTTTTAGTGACTTGTGGGGTTTGTCGAACATTTTTTGTCCCTTCAATTCCAGAACTGGCCAGGCCTCCTATTTTTCACGGTTGGCTGGTTTTCCTCGCAAGTCCTTGTCATTCAGATTTTTTAGAATTTTCAGCCCATTTGTCCCCCAGTACACCTGGGCCTCCTTTCATTGATTCACCCGCATCACCGCATTGGGCAATTGGCTTTTTGTGTCCCTAATGTTCTAAATGTTCCATGGATGGTCTAGGCCAGGTTTTTCTACTTTCTTACATTTCACACCTTTGTTTTTTTCAGTTTGCAACAAGGTAATATTTAATATTCATTATGATCTTCTCCTCTCCTAATGGCTATTAAAGGGGCACTATCTATGTCACTTTTCCACATTGCCTACTCTTACCTCTTGCCCACATTTTTTGTAAAATTGAATTGTTGTACACCTTCCTGTATCTCCTTGCAATATTATCATGAGTCTGTTATTTTAAAGGCCATTCCTCTATTTACCGTCCAAAATTAATAATTTCAAGGCAACTAGCATCTGTTCCCATTTGGAGACTTCTATGGCCCGATATTGGAGATAGCGAAGTTTGCAATTTTGTGATTTGATATTTCTGGGGTAGATTAGTCTTGGCGAAAACCCTGATCCTGCTCAAATAATACATGATAGTGAATCACATATGTCGTTGGTTTTCCTCTCTCGTTTGAATGTGTGTGACACTCTACTCACCATCGAGGCTAGTTTTCAACCCAGACACCAAGAGTTTGTTTAATGGGCACCGGTGAGTTGCTTGTAAGATTGGATGTTTTCCGACATGCTGCTTTCCCTGCGCATCCTCAAACAATGGGCCCTCCTCAGCGACAACGTATGTCTCTACTTCTGGATCTTGAATTCTTCTCTAGTTTTATTTGATCTCCTTGTATTTAATTAATTAAGGACTTTATATTGTTATTTCCTTATAATCTTTTGGGTTAAGAGAAATGGTGCCACATTGTATCCCCCCCAGGCGCACTTTGTAAGCTATAGTAGTTGGGGGGCTTTCATACCACAGCTATGCCAAATGGCTTAGACCTCTGATAATTTGGGAAAAAAAAGGGTAATAATATATAAAAGCTATATAACTATATGAGAAGATTTGCCTTCTTGTTTCTATCTATGTCATATTAATTGCTCTCCTTGCTTGTTTAGAATTTTGTGAATCCTTAATCTCAATTGGCAAGCTTAAGAAGATTTGTATTCTTATGGTATAGTGCATTTCTGGAACTATTGTCTCTATGAAATAATACTGTTGGTTTACATGAATGATTATGTTCCATATACCCTTGTCTCAATCATTTTATAAGGAAGCTATTCTGGCTATCTATATTTCCCGCTGAGATGTTGTATGTTTAGCATTTTCCTCTCCTTAGTTATTCTTTCTTTGTAGTGATATCATATAAAAGCTTTGGCCTTAAAAGTCACTTTCATGTATGCAAATTTCCTTCATCTACAGTATAAGTTGTAATACAAGGAAGAGAACACTTGCATGCTTTCCACTAACATACGGGCAATGATAATAGCTAAACAAGAAGAAAGCAAGTAGAAAGGAGAATCTCCGATAAAAAGAATACAACCAATTCAAAGAAATGGTGGTTCGATTTCACGATGAAATAAAATAGCAACAGTAGAAAAGTGTAGGAATATCTTGCCTGTTTCTCCAGCTTCAACAGGTCGTACAGACTCCCCACGGGCCAGCATAAAAACAATAGCATGAGACAAGGCTGTGAGTACTGCTGCTGGCGATGTCAAAGGGCCAAATGTGATAACTGGATAGACTAATGGGGTAGAAAATTTAACAGTTTGAGTCCTTTCGCAAAACCACCTCACACCGCCTCGTAGTGTCAGCTAAATCCCATAAGCTTCCCCATTTGGAAAAAAAACAGCCAACACCCATGGGTGGGATTGATATAGAGATGTCGTACTATCACCATAACCCCAAGCATCGATGTTCCACGTAAAGACATGCTTTTGCCTGTTCGCTCGAGGGAACCACTAGCCTCTCTCTAGTGCCATATAAAGAAGAGCCATGAGGGAGCTCAATGGTGACAACTTGTTGGCCATGCACGCACTCACAAGATGGGATATAATCTGGCACCTTGTTTATAGAAACTTCAAGAGTATCTCTAAATTTAGGATAAAAAAAAAAGATATGCTTTGAAACACATTTTTTCTTTGAATGTCACTCCATCACAATCAAAGCGATAAATACCTTCTTCAGCTAGTATAGGCATGAAAACCATTTGTCTTGAGCACTCCAAGTTACTAGCTCCCTGTGGATCATCCTGGCCAATCATTATTGATGTACACTGCCTATCCTTCAAGTACGGTAAATTAATGTGCTGGAATTTTTCCTTCGAATAATGATCTCCACCTCCTAAAGTTGTACTGTCGGCTTGAAATTCTACGGAATTTGAAGCAAAACTTCCGACAATTCTGCCATGCCGAAAAAGAAGGATTTTGCCTCTTTGAGATCTCTCTTCCATGAGTTACATCGTAAAACAAGTGAGATCTCAATAGAGAATCTTTGGAATAAATTTCATCAGGTCCCCTGGTAACACTCTCATTGTCACATAGTCAATTCTAAATAAACATATCTGAAGAGAAACCCGAATTTGAGGATGCATCAGAAACTGACAGAAAACAACATAGTTGGACACACCTGCCTGTTGGAAGCACTCACAAAGGCTTCTACTACACTGCAACATGCCTGCCGCCTGGCTATTCACTGTTGCAGGATGTTGCTGAAGATATCCGGAAAGAACACACCTCAGAGCACCCTATAAAATGGAGGAAACACGCCTACCTCACTCGCTGAAGCTTCATCAATCAAAACCCACGCGCGCAGGGAGGAACCAGGAGAAAAAAAAATGCCATGAAAATCATCTATTTACTCCCTTGTGATTACAATCTATATGCATACAGACTGGTAAAAGACCGCTGATCAAGGTTGAGGAGGTATTGAGACTTATTTTTCACCTTTTGAAGCTTGTGGACTGCTTAGAACGGCTTCAACAACACCTTCCATGGTGTTCTTACCCATTTGAGATCACATAATCACCATTGTTTTACCTTGGACAATCATTCTTAGCTGTCACAGTCGAAGACTCCTTCATGCTCTGTTTAGATTTGATGCCAAGGAGATAAAGACCTTCAACCAGAAGTTCCACAGACTAATGAAGTGGATTGATACATTCACCTCAGCTATTCACATCGAGGACAAATTCAGTTTGGTGGAGAGAGCCCTGACCACGTTTTGAATCTTCAGACAGTGCACTCAATAACTCTCACGTAACTGCATACCAACTTAATACTGTCCGCCACCAACCAGGGAGAAAAGGGATTTCAACCACCCACACGTAGTCCAACAAAGGAACAGAAAACTCACGCGGCCAGCAAAAGGAAACAAGAGCAGGTAGTCAAACAAGAAATCAGGAAGATTTGCAAATCAAAATATAATAAATGAGGTGCGGCCACCAGCAAGAAGGACTCCACCAACTCCTCACGCAGGTAGAAAAAAAAACGATGATGGTCAAAAGGTCTGCAGGTTGGGTGGTGGTTGGGAGGGGACCTAATGCATCCACGTGCAAACAAGACCTGCCTGGTCGGCCAAGGTGGCAGTGGAGGGCAGGTGGTAGAAATGGGAGTCGATGCCCAACGGGGCATTACATTCTCCTCCCCTTAAGAAAGCATCGTCCTCGATGCAACATAACATAGCGGAAAAGAAATGGTACGCAAACAAGAACATGTAAAGAAAGTACACCCTATGGTTTTAAAAATTTAGCTGATTAAAGCACGTTCACAAGGGTAGCCTTAGGAACATTTGGTAGAAATTTTAACTTTCAAGGTTCTGTGAAGATTGGCAGTTCCTTCTTGTTATTTATTATTTTCATTAGTCTCTTTCCATTAACATTATTTCTAGTTTAATTTCTTTAAAAAATTCATCATTGTGGAGGAGTTTTGGTTTATTCCTTATTGTGGGTGCCCAACATGAACTGCTAAACACAACACCCTATCAGTTCACAAGACACTACAGATTCACAAGCACACAAGTATATACTTCAAAGATTGTATTACACTACAAAAGGTTACTCAAATACGGAATGGATTAGGCACAGTCCACATAACATAGTACTCATCACACATCTATGACTGACATATTAAATACTCAAAAAAGAGTACTACAATCCACCAAACATTTCCTCAATTTGCATCGATGAAAAAATTCACATAACACCAAACAAATGCTACAGGTACATAGTGTCCACAAGGGGATCAATGACATGTCCACAACATCACAACACATATCCATCTGACATGAGTAACACATACATCAAAATACCACTACCAAAACATCAAAATAACTCAACATATATCCTGAAAACATCAACCATACAGACAAATATCATAAGCCTCCCTCAAACTCTTATGCCTCCCTCAAGTCTCTTATGCCTCCCTCAAACTCTTATGCCTCCCTCAAACTCTTTGCCCCCCCTAAGTCTCTTATGCCTCCCTCAAAACTCTTATTCCTCCCTCAAACTCTTATGCCCTCCCTCAAGGAGGCCGGTTGACCCTATGGCCTAAGACACATAGAGTTCGAACACTCATAACCCAAGTGACATAAAAACACGTGGTTCAAAAACCCGCTAGTTATCTGTAACTCCTTGGGGCGTACCCCTATACAATGAAGCGGGTCCATAGGTCCAACCATTTCATGGTGCATCCGATGACCCTATTCCACACATCACGAAAATAGAACCCAGCACATAACAATCCAATCAAAGTGCCAAGTGGCAAAGTACAAGCCTTGGGCAAGGCGGTAAAAATTCCAAATTTAAAAGAAGACCCAAAATCAAGCAAAATAAATGGCCAAATAGCCATAGTTAGTATCAAAATCCCCATGTTAGTGCCACAAACCAAGGAAATGCCCAAAATTGTAAAGCATGGCAATCAAGAAAAGCTGCTGGTCCTTACAAATAAAGTAAAATCTCAATTTACGAATAAAATCAACTTATAATAATGTCACATTACGATAACTGTGTGGCCTTTTTGGCCACCAAAGGGGGTACTCAACGAGTTGCTAGCACTCGGAACATCAAGCCTCAGCTCGCAAAATAAACATCAATAGTACAATTTCATCACCTCTGTCTGAATCATCCCGCCACCACTTTCTACAAGGCTAAACATAGTCATAGTTGCACTTAGGTTGCATACATACAACACATAGGGAGAGAGGAAAGAAGAATCACAGGTTGTTATCTACTAAACCGAATTTTGGCTCGAGTTATTGACCCATGGTACACCATTCCTCACTCTCAACATACACTTCTACCGATTTCCCTCAGGGTCGGTTAGCGTAAGGTTGACATAACACATAACATGTAACTACATTACTAACACAATGGTGGTACATATATACAGGGTAGATCACAATCATACATTCACTGAGTGTAACACATCACTTTACCACATTTCTGCACCCAAAGTGCAATCACCATACGATAGGGTTCATACACTCACCATATGACCCCAAATCATAACATGAAGCATTACATATTTTCACAAATCATACATACGATGAACATAGTACATCTCAACATAACATCCATTGCTACATAGCAAGGTGGTACACACACATTTCTTCAAAACATGGTAAAAACATCATGATACAACTCATTTCTTTTAACATCAATCTAGTCATACAACACATTGATACACCTACATATCACAATATGTCACAATGCTCCAATGCTATGTTATCACATTATAATTCTTTTCACACACGCCACAAACAGTAATTCACACGTGAACTCTTCATAGAATCCACAAGAAGGAGAGAGAATACTCCCATCCCCAACACATCAATATGATAACAAATACGCATTGAGTGACATACACATCACGTGCGTTCACAATATCACAATTACGACATGGATCACATCACGCTTAAAGCACATTACTCTTCCAATATCTACCACCACCATGCAACATCATCATCATCATCATCGTGTAGTAACATCATGTAACACAACCACCATCATGTAACATCACCATACAACACCAATCCGGCCCAGGTTCGAGAGCATGAACCTATGCTCTGATACCAAGTGTAACGACCCAAAATTCTCACACACGAACAACACAGTGAAATACAGGATAATTTTTTTTTTTTTTTTGACTTGCTTGACACATAACATGATGCAACATGTCGTCACCAAGGATACAACTAACACTGTGAACAACTTGATACAAGGATGGCCATAAAGGAAGCACGGAAACGTTCACACCTATCAAGGACAATACATTTTTTTTTTTCTTTTTGACAAGACAACATAGAAGTCCAATCATAGAACACACTTACAGTTAGGGCCAACCACAATGAGATATTCTTGAGGGTTATTTATTTTAAAGGACATCTTGCAATTCTTAGCTTACGTTTTCAAGGAGGCTCAAGATATGATTCGTATAATTCAACTTGCCAAGCCAAGTTTATTCCTTTGACACTGAGTAATTATCTTTAAATCTTCTCTATTATGACATTTATTTGCTTAATTCATTTATCAGAAAAAAAAGATATATTTAAATTCCACAAGGCCATCTACTCACCACTAACGCTACTAAGATTCGTTCTTTCCCACAAGACAACATGGTTTTAAGTTCAACACACTTAAGAGAAGAGATACAAGGTGCCTTGAAAAAGGGTTAGAGGGAGAAGGTCGAGATGGAAAACATCTTTAGGACCTCATTAGTTATTGCCAGTATTTAATTGAAGCTAGGGCTCTTAACAAGAATTAGCAACAACTTTACTTAGGCTTCGCTAAAAGTATTAACAAGGAGTAAAAATTTACTTTCCAAATGACAGTGAGAAAGATGGTGAGGTCTCGTGTAGAATAAAGTTGAACAGTATAGGTCGTCTTGGATTCTATGAATTTTTTGATGCCTTCTGCATCGAAGCGGTGCCAAGGGAGAAGAATACTAGAGATGATTCCCTAGCTATTTTTGACTCTTTACTGATACCTCATCTTGATTTTTCTTAGGAAAAATTCACCATTTAAATGATCCATATACCAAGCATATTGGATAATGCAAACAACTGGAACATTTTCAATGATGACCAACATTTTCTCTCTTTCCTAGAGCTTAGGGATAACTTTGATCAATTGTATTTTGAGGGAAGTGACAATATGCCTCGAGAGAGTGTATCTTACAATGAGGAAGGTGTTAAGGGGGAAATGGATCAAGATGGATGCATCAAAGTAAAAGGTAATAAGATCCCTAAGGGGCTGATAAGTCTAGAGGAATTTTTTAATAAACATGACAGATATTTGAAGTCCAAGGCTTCCAAAGGAGCTCAACAGTCTGTTGAATGTGAAAATATTAACATTGGGAGCTCTGTGGAACCCAAAATTGTGAACATTGGAAAGTTATGCACTCAAGAGGAGAAGAAGAAGGTTGTAAATCTTTTGAAGAGGTATGTCGATGTCCTTGCTTATTCTTAAGATGATCTGAATGATTTCCAACCCAAAGAAATGCAACACTTCATTCCCCTCAAACTTGGGATTAAACCTTTCAAGCAGAAGAAAAGGTAGTACAATCTAAATATTTCCAACACCATATCTAAGATATACAAAACTTATTGAAATCCAAGATAATCTTCCTCATTCATCATTCAACATTGATTGCTAATATTGTACCTGTCAGGAAGAAAAATGGTGAGATTTCGATTTGCGTTGACTTTAGGAATCTAAATTAGGATTATTTGAAGGATAATTATCCCCTAACCATCATGGACTAGGTGTTACAAGTTGTCACAGGTTTAGAAATGTTGTCCATGCTTGACGGTTTCTCAGGATATAACCGAGTCGAAGTCAATACTGTAAATCAGCACAAGACTACCTTTACCACTCCTTAGGGTACTTTTACCTACCAGAGAATGACCTTTGGTCTCATTAATGTTGGTGCCACCTTTCAGAGAGATATTGATTTGGATTTCGAGGGTTTGAAAGGAAAATTTATTGTTGTGTATCTAGATGATTTAACTATGTTTTCCAAAACTAGAGTAGATCACTTTCAGCATCTTGAAATAGTCCTCTTGAAATGCAGAGAACATGGAGTCTCTCTGAATCCCGAGAAATCTGTCTTTTATGTCATGGAGGGCAAGCTATTGGGACATGTTCTCTCCAAAGAAGGAATCAAGATTGATCCTAAACGGTTTTAAGCCATCCAGCAGATTCCTCTTCCCACAATAAAAAAGGGAGTGCACTCTTCCTTTGGTGAGATCAGCTTCTTGAGAAGATTCATCCAGGATTTTGTAGAGCTGACTTTGAACATTTCCCAAATGATGAAAGGAAAGAAGATGTTTGGTTGGTCCTTTGAAGGAAAGGAAGCATTTGAAGGAATTAAGAAAGCTATTGCTAAGACTCCTATATTGGTGTGTCCAGATTTTAGCAAAGATTTATTATCTATTGTTATGCCACAGAGAGTACCTTGGCCGCTATGTTGACTCAGAAAGATTCTGAAGACCATGACCTCCCAATTGCATTCATGAGTTATATTCTAAAAACTCATGAGTTTAAGTACACTATGATGGAGAAACATGCTTTTGTAGTAGTTAAAGTTGTTAAGCAGTTTCAATTTTACATTCTTAACTCTCACTCTATTGTGCTTGTGCCCAAAATGACTATCAAGTCTATTCTTACACAACAAGATTTTGGAATCAAGAGAGGAAATTGGGTAGCGAAGGTTCAGAAGTATGATCTCGACATCACACCAATGAAGCTAGTATGGGGTAAAGGCCTATGTGAACTCATTGCCAAAGGATCTGGTCATGAGTTGCCTAAGGATGAAGTTGATGTCCCTATTTTTCTATTGCTTAGCTCAACAGATGAATAGTACATTGACATTGCTCACTTCCTCACCTATTGTGAGTGTTCATCTCAGTTAACTGCCAAGGAGAAGAAAACTATCAAGTTAAGGTCAACATAGTACGTGTTGTGGGAGAATGCTTTGTTCAAGTGAGGATTGGATGGAAGATTCTTGAAGTGTGTTGAAAAAGAGCAACAAAAGAACTTGTTCTTAGCCTTTCATGATCAAGCTTGTGGGGATCATTTCTCATCTAATGTCACTACTCACAAAATTATTTTTGTGGGGTACTATTGGCATAATTTGTTCAGAGATGCATCAACATGGGTCGACAAAGCTTGTCAGACCTTTGTGGGAAGACCTAAGTTGGCTGCTTTACCACTTAAGTCAGTTGTGATCGAAGAACCCTTTCAACAATAGGGTTTAGATTTCATCGGAACAATCAACCCACCATCAAGTGTAGGACATACTCATATGTTGACTACCACAGATTATTTCACCAAGTGTGTGGAAGCCATCCCAGTTAAAAGTACTAGCTCTGAGGTAGTATGCAATTTCATCAAAGAAAACATCTTGGTAAGGTTTGGAGTACCAAACAAGATTTTGTGACCGATAATGCTTCCAATTTTTCTTCTACTGAGATGATGGATTTATGCTATGGATATGGAATTTACCTTGCTCATTCTTCAGATTACTCCCCTTAAGGGAATGGACAGGAAGAATCAACAAACAAGAATTTGGTTACCATTGTAAGAAAGCTTGTCAACGAATCTAAGAGAAACTGGAACAATAAGCATTATGATGCTCTCTGGGAAGATAGGATTACACCCAAAAGAGAAATCAGGATGTCCCCTTTTCAAGTGGTATATGGTGTAGAAGCTCAACTACCAGTGATAGTAGAACTACTAGCTTCGCATTTCATGAAAGCTATTAAGGACCCCAGTTTCAGTGATTCTTTGGATAAGAGGATCATGTATCTCCATAAGCTAGATGAAGATAGGATTCAGGTTGTTGATAGGATCTCTACCCATCAGTAGAACATGAAATATTTATTTGACAAGAAAACTAGATCAAGAGATTTCAAAGATGGAGACATTGTTTTACTATGGGAAAAAAGGCATGAACCTTGAGGAAGCCATGGTAAGTTTGACTCTCTTTGGCTTGGTCCTTTTAGAATTAGGGACTTTGCTGGTGAAAATCATTTCTATCTTGATTACATGGAAGGATCTTCTCTCCCACTTCCTTATAATGGGCAGTACTTGAAATTGTTCAAATTATAGGTGAATAGGAAGTTCTTTGTATATTTTGTATAGTGTGTTTTTACCTTTCCTTGCCTTTGTTTTGTTGTTATTTCTGTGTGTTGCCTTCTGTACTGATTTTCCTTTGGCTCTATTTTCCTAATGGATAAGGCCTTAGTCTTCTTCCCCAAAGTTTGTCTTGAATTCTTGTCTTGCCTCATTCCTGTGATCTAGTAAAGTCATCCCCAGAAAGAGCTAGTTGTTGTTCCCCTCATAATGCCCCTCTTTTGAAAGTCAAAAAATTTGAAAATTTTTAGTTGGAACCCTTCAGTGGTGTTTTAGTGAAGTAAGAAATTTGAATAGATGGTGAAAATTCCATTTCTTGGGGTCATTTTAGTGACTTGTGGGTTTGTCGAACATTTTTGTCCCTCATGTCCCAAGAACTGGCAGGCCTCCTATTTTTCGGTTGGCTGGTTTCCTCGCAAGTCCTTGTCTATCAGATTTTTTAGAATTTTTCAGCCCATTTGTCCCCAGTACACCTGGGCCTCCTGTTCATTGATTCCCCGCATCACCCGCATTGGGCGAATTGGCTTTTTGTGTCCCTAATGTTCTAATGTTCCATGGATGGTCTAGGCCAGGTTTTTCTACTTTTCTTACATTTCACCTTTTTTCAGTTGGCACAAGGTATATTTAATATTCATTTATGATCTTCTCTCTCCTAAATGGCTATTTAAAGGGGCAACTATCTATGCACTTTTCACATTGCCTACTCATTACCTCTTGCCCACATTTTTGTAAAATTGAATTGTTTGTACACCTTCCTGTATCTCCTTGCAATAATTATCATGAGTCTGTTATTTAAAGGCAATTCCTCTATTTACCGTCAAAATGAAGATAAAATTTCAAGGGCACTAGCATCTGTCCCATTTGGAGACTTCTATGCCCGATATTGGAGATAGCGAAGTTTGGCATTTGGATTTTGATGATTTCTGGGGTAGATTAGCTTGCGAAAACCCTGATCCCATGGCTCAAATAATAAATGATAGTGGAATCACATATGTCGTTGGTTTTCCTCTCTCTTTGAAATGTGTTGACACTCTACTCACCTACGAGGCTAGTTTCAACCCAGACACCAAGGAGGTTGTTAATGGGCACGGTGAGTTGATTGTAAGATTGGATGTTGCCGACATCGCTGCTTCCCTGCGCATCCTCAAAACAATGGGCCCTCCTCAGCGACAACTGGATGTCTCTACTTCTGGATCTTGAATTTCTTCTTCTAGTTTTAGTTTTGATCTCCTTGTAATTTAATTAAGGACTTTATATTGTGTATTTCCTTAATTAATCTTTTGGTTAAAAGAAATGGTTGCCACATGTAGCCACTTTGTAAACTATGTATTGGGCTCTCCACACTATTCCAAATGGCTAGACCTCTGATAATTTTTGAAAGTGTAATAATAATAAAAGCTATAAATATAGAAGATTTCCCTTCTTGTTTCTATCTATGTCTATTTATTCTCTCTTGCTTGTTTGAATTTTGTGAATCATTAATCTATTGCACTAAGAAGATTTGTATTCTTATGGATGTCATTTCTGGAACTTTGTCTCTATGAAATAATATCTGGTGGTTTACATGAATGATTATGTTCCATATACCTTGCTCAACATTTATAAGGAACTATTTTGCTATCTATATTTCCTGAGAATGTTGTTATGTTGTACATTTTCCCTCCCTTAGTTATTCTTTCTTTTGTATTGATGATCTAGCTTTGCATTAAAACACTTTCATGATATCAAAGTTCCTCATTAAAGTATAAAGTTGTATATTTTTAAATAATTTTGGTGCTTGCTTTCAATAAGGGCACCTCTCCCATTAAAGAGGAGGAACTTTCTATCCCCTGACTGTTGCTTTCATTAAAGTCTAAATTTGACAACCAACAAGTCTCCACTTGATGCTTTGTGAATATGAGAAGCCATTCATCTATGCTTTGTGAATATGAATAGGTACAATATGATATGTATGGTTGCTAGAAGAGTCAATAGCTTTCTTGTCATGTTTGGGAAAAGGGTCATTAAATATTTTTAGTTTTTTATTATCATTAACTAGGTTAGAAGTAGATGGATTATGGAGCTCAAGTGCAGTAGAATCAATGACATATTAAATAAATTCTTTAATTTGATAGAACGATGAGTAGAATACCCAACATAATGGTGATATTAATCGTGCATTTACATCATAGTTGTGGCCACAAGGGTGAGAGGGGTCAAGATTAAGTGGCGGTTGAAGAGTAATAATATTTCTCTCAATAAGCTATGATAATTGAAACTGACGTGTGTATGGTAATTTGGTAAAAGTACTCTTTTGAGGTTGTAATTGAATCTTTTCAAGTGTAGAGTTGGAATTAATAGTTTCCTTTTCTTCGGTAGGATTATGAGATCCCTTGAAAGTAGATTTATCTTGAAACTGATTAGAGGATGAAGATGAAACGTTGTCATAGTATTTAAATTTTCCCATACATAAGATTTGTCCTTTACTTATTTCGAGTTTATGGAATAATTGATCAAATAATGGAGAGATCTGAAAGATACCACTCTCTTGTAGTGGAGGTAAGAAACTTTGAATAAAAAAATCTTTCAATTCAGAATATGCTATTACATTAGTAATCTTCACTAGGTTGTTCTTATAACAAAAAATGTATTCACCTAGGTGATCACTAGATCCATGTTTGATTTGAGAAAGTTGGGAATAACATATCTTGGTGTCGATATTGATTGAAAAGTTAAAAAGGCAAGCATCAGATAAGTTTGTAAAGTAACATTGAGTGAACAAGTAGCGGATAGAACCAACGCATGATGTAATCTTACAAACATCTTGGAAAGAACTTAGCTAGTAGCATATGGTCATGCACATAGTCAAGATATGCCACATGCAAAGATTGAAGATGATTTTGAGGATCACCATGACCATTGAACCATGGTAGCTTAGGTGTAACAAATTTACGAGGGAGTGGGTAAGAAGATATTCAGGATGTAAAAAGGGTGTTAAGGAGTTACGAGGATTCAAATATGGAGAGTAAGGTCAAATAGGTTACTGTAACTAACAAATTTGGATTTACAGATCTTAGTAGAGAGAAGCTATGTCTTGAGTGCCTTAAGATGACACTTGGTGGGTGTGAGAAGTAATAGGCATGGTATAATTGTTGGTATCTATAGAAATAGAAACATGAACATTAGAGGTAGGTTGGGTAATGGAATGAGGAGTTTGGGTTGTAATAGGAAGAGATGTGTCATTAGAAACTGAAAGATTGTTCTTAGCTAGGTTAGTGGCTTCCTCACTAGAAACAAATAAAATGAGATATAAATCCTAAGGATGTTCAGAAAGATGGGCTTGGAGGTCACAGATATATTCATCGGTAAATGTACCATGAGTGGAAGCCATGGGAAAATAAGAAAAATAATGTGGATAAACAATGTAGTGTTTGAGAAATGGATTTACCAAATGATTTAATTTAATTTTTAATTAATTAAACCTAATTTAGAAGTAAATACTGAAAGGTGTGATATAAAAATACTAATATATAAAACATGCAAGTAATAAATAATGTAAAATGTAAAACCCTAAGTAATATGGAGAGATAGGAGGACTTCGTTGGTTTCTGAATGAACAACAAGTGATCTGTGTAGGTGAAAGTGCTTAACATAATATTGACAATGTCATTACTGCTCACTTTAAATTCTGAAACTCAAGAATTGAACCGAAAAGAAGCACTCACGGGAGGGTATAGGTGCCTTGGTGTTGACGACTTGATCTAGGCGTTGGCGGTCGTGTACATGCTCAGAAACTTCTTTCTTTAGTCTCGTAAGAGTTTTGTTGTTGTCTATTGTTTGTTTATTGATAGTGGCACTATGATCAGCAAGGATAAATGTAACTTTTAAAACAAAATGACTACATACACATGTTCAAAAACCACGTAAAATCTAATAAAAGAGATTCAAAATGTCCAAAGTCAGACAGAACTTACCGGTCACCCAAACAATGTTGCACTACATCTCAGACCCCATGTAGTTCTTATGTTTGTGTGTGTGTAAATTATTCCGTAGGATTCCCTTTTCCAAGTTTCATAGTGATAGAGGGGTAGATGTAGAATGTAACAATGTAATAATATGTTTCGATGGAATAAAATAGACTTTCCCCTCCTATGAAGAGTATGAAGAAGTGATGTAACCCTTGTCCATTGTATGGATTCTAGAGGGATTCCTTTGAAGTGCTTTAGTGCCTTGGGAATGCAAGCTTAGGTGATGATATTAGTGCTTAGTGCTTTGTCCCTCATTTTCAAAATATAAATATGTATTTATATGATTCCCTTGTTTGAATTTCATAATTGAAAACTGAAAGGTCGATGTGTAAGTGAAAAAGATGCCCAAAAGATATAAGAGACCCAAAAAGAGAGAGAAAATGTAAGAAAGGGTCATGCGAACCGAGTATGGACAGAAGCACCTAGGCACTGGTGTCATAACTTAGCCCTAGTGTTTATGGTCATAAAAGACAAAGCAACCAAGTTCCTTCCGGGTTGTAGGGTGTGTAAGACCAAAGAAAATATAAGAGACAAAGTAAAGAGGCGAAAGACACCTATCAATTAGTAGTTTTCATTTTTATGAATCATGTAAATGCTATCATGATTTTAGGACGTACAAATGTACCAAGTGTGTGCTTTTATGTCTACAATGAGCATTTATTGTTTTTTAGTGTAATTATATTATCTATATGATAATATGATATTGTAATAGTTAGATTAAATGGGTGTGAGGATAATATAATTAGTTTATATTATATTGGCTAGTTGTGTGGGATAATAAACGGATGTTATAAATATATTAGAAAATAATATTGAAATATTGTACAGATTTAAGATGATGTTTGAATCCATGAAATAAGGAGTAAACTATTATAAAAAGTAACCTCTATAAGTGTATAACATGTCCCGAATGAATTAAGCAATTCCGAGTTTAATGTGTTCTATTTGTTTGTAATATGGACAAATATAATTATTGGTATTAGATAAGGTAAATATAATTTTTTGACGCTTCATTTATGCAATATAATTTTCAGCATAGCTAGACATCCATTAGCAAACAAGGCTCTACACGCGAGGACATTCACCATTGACATTCAGATCTACACGCGAGGAGGCGGTCGAGGATATCAAGTAGAGAAAGAAATTTGTATGAAATATTAACATCATTTTCACAATACAGGATGAAATAAAAAGCTATGCATACAGTCTAATCCATATTATAAATTTGTATTTAGCCTTTCAAAATTCATCTTTGGTTGTGTTGATCTGTGTATTTATACAAATTTGATTTGTTCCTCTTATGCGTTATATTATCCTGTCCGTTTATCATCTTGCCAAAATATGGAAGGAATACCTGTAGATATATTCATCTTCCACCACATTTTTATATCCATATCAATTGTTTTTGTATCTTATTAAGCTTCATGGCTCTCCACGTCAATGCCAAAGGAAATGTATTCACACGCCAAAAATGTCTTGTTTTCCCAAAAATTTCTTCATCAATTTCTTCTGCCAATTCCAGCCTAAACTAACTCACACCGATTTCCGTGTAGATGTTTTTATGTTTCTTTGGTATTTTATGTTACTTTTAGTCTATAGCTCAAAGTTTTCTAATAAATAATTTGTGGTTTTGACATTTTGGTAATAGTAATAGGTTGTTTTATTTTTTTATAATTTGTAGTTTTGTTTTATGGTAAGTGGTTTAGTCCTTTAGGCTTTATTTAATTTATATGATTTATAATTTTTTAAATTTTTGGGTGTTGGA
This sequence comes from Taxus chinensis, assembly GCA_019776745.2. Classification (NCBI taxonomy): domain Eukaryota; kingdom Viridiplantae; phylum Streptophyta; class Pinopsida; order Cupressales; family Taxaceae; genus Taxus; species Taxus chinensis. The sequence goes on from CM034152.1 coordinate 652,661,214, forward strand.
CTTCATTTTAGTTTTTTAATTTAATTTAAGTTTTTTATTCTATTTTATTAGTTTAAATTTTTAAGATTTTTAATGTTGATGTCTTTTACTTTATTTTTTATTTATTAGATGAATTTTGGTATTATAGTTTTACTTTACTTTTATGTATAAATATAAATTTATTGATTGTAGTTTTGTGTTGTTAAAAGTTTATTGTGAGTCTCCGTAAAAATCATCTTTTTGGTTATATGATTTTTCAAATGTTCATTTTATGTGCTAGTGTCAACTAAATGTCTTGTGATGTAAATTTTTTGGGGGGTGTTAAATATCAATGAAATTTAAATACCATTTTTATTAAGTATCCAAAACAAATGGAGGTTGGAGGAAATCGAGGAAGGAGACAATCAATGCCTCTCATCAATCACCAATGATGAGGTTGTATTTTGTAATGGTGACATCATTATTTTCAGTTGTTTGTTTTCTTTGATATGTAGAATAAGAACATAACATTTGTTCATGTTCACTTTTAATATGTGAGATTTCCTAATGTAATCTCTTAAATGTGTTGTGATATGGCATGGAAGGTGCGGAATAGTGAAACTATTATATAGGAGGGAAGCTAACTAAAGAAATTATCTGACTATAGATATCCTCTGACTGTCATACTTCTTTATGAAAATGATTGACTAGTGAAACATTCATTGCAATCACATGGAGTAAATGTGGGATTCGTTCTTTGCATAGTAGTGGTCATATGAAGAAAGATCAAGAAAACAAGATTCAAACAGTAGTATTTAGACCTAAAAGTATGTAGTGGTATACGATTATGGTTTCAATTCCACTTTGCCCCATATTCACACTAAGGAGATAAATGTTAGGAATTAATGTGTTAGTCTAAACATTTATTATTTTTGAGTGGAATTATCTTATCTAGATGATGATATAGTGTTGTAATAGTTAGTTTAAAAGAGTATCATGATAATATAATTATTTTATATCATGTTATTGAGTTGTGGAAATAACTCGCGCAGCTAAATTTGTGAGAGAGAATAAAGGGATGCTAGAAATATATTAGTAGATGAGGTTGATATACTGTAGCGATAAGAGATGATGTTTGACTCCATAAAATAAGGAGTAAAAACTATTATAAAATGTATTCTCTATCATATTTTATAAAAATATAATTAAATATGTATTTCAGAGTAATTGATATGATAAAATACAACAAATATACAAATGATAAAAACTCAAGTAATGTAAAACTATAAGAAAATAGGAGAGATATATGACTTATGTGAATCCTTCCTAATATGGAATTGATCTTGACCGTGAAAAGTGATAAATAAGACAACAAATGTGTCACAATTGGTCTATTTAAAATCTCAAAGCTTAAGATGATGTCGGACATGGGTGCTTTGTGCTAGGAAAGGGTGTTGAAGATTGTTCTTGCAAATTGCCAATTGCGCATAAGTTCACAATATGCCTTTTTATATGTCACTAGGGTTTTATTATCAATTTATATTAATAGCTTGATATCTATAAGTTGATCATCAAGGGTACCTATAACCTACAAGAAAACTTGTAACTAGCTACACAATCTCAAAAACACATCAAATTGAAATCAATATGGAATATTTGATGTTTTATTAACCCCAATGGACACTCAAAGAGTGAACTTATGATCGATCGCTCCACTATATTCCAGAATCCATGTAGCTCTTTTCTCTTATGTTTGAAATAGTTTCCTTACGTTACCCTTGTGCTAATGATTCTAAGATACTGGGATTGTGTAACGACCCAAAGATTCACACACACACAACCACAGTAAAAGACAAGGTAAATTTATTTATTTTTTTGACTTGCTTGCTTGACACATAACATGACGCAACATGTTGTCACCAAGGATACAACTAACACTGAGAACAACTTGATACAAGAATGGCCATAAAGGCAGCACGGAGACGTTCACACCTATCAAGGACAATACATACAAGACAACATGGAAGTCCAACCACTTGACACACTTACATTTAGGGCATCCCATGAGGAAATTCTTGTTAAATTTTTCTTGTTTACTAAAGTGTCTCTTATTTCTTAACTTACGTTCTTATAAAATTTCAGGTAACGATTCACACAATTCTTTTCACAAGGGAGAACTTCTTTCTTTTCAACTGTTGACTAAATAGCTTAAGGCCAAGCTTTCTAAACTAGGATCATCAATTTTATGTCCAAATCTTTCTTATTCATTTGATTTTAGAACATTTTCCATTTCTTACAAGGTTAATTAATCTTGCTCAAGCCACTAACACATGTTCCACACCTCTATTGCACAGGTGAAGGCATAAGCTCTGATTGAGTGGAAGGTACCGCTTAGGGTTCATAACCATAACCTTCTTGTTTAAGGATCAAACTTTGACCTTGCTTAAGAAATATCACCATGAATCAAGGCAAGGGTTAATAGAACAGGACAACAAAATTTAGCTTCAGGGTTGTATTGTTTACTATCCGTCTTTCATTGAGGTTAAGAGTTTATCAAAATTGGTTAAATGTTCCATTTAGACTTTACTTAATTAAGTTTGACAAAGGGGAACATTTCAAACGATAGAGAGATATTTAAGGTTTTATTAATCACTTTCACTCCTACTTATTAAATCCTATCATTTTCTAAAATCTAACCATTGATTTCACAATGAGATCATTTAAGGTTTCACCATAAAAGGATAGTGTTTATAGGTTTGGCTCGGGAAAGAAATAAGTAGTCATATTTCGTTACAAAAGATAGTTTCCTCTTGATTGTTACAGGTCTCAAAGGTTATCAAGTAGATCACATCTACATTAATATATTCATATTTATAAATTTTAGTTTAACTTTTATGAGGACTATCCAGCTCACTTCATAGTACATGCAAACTCATTGCTACTATGCCTTAGAAGGGTTTACAACTCAACATTTTAACTCAAGAGCAAATTTTAACAGTACTCGTTTGCAAAAACAAAACAAGATTACATTAATTCATTCCAACACGATGCACAAACCAAAGGGAAATACTATCTCTATTAACCCATGACTAGGGAACAAGAGCGTAATAACATGGAGCATGCCACGTTACTATTCTAAGGATTTAAAAACATACACTAGAATATCCCATAACCAACTGGTAATCAAGTTTCATCTTTCACATGATAACCAAACAAGCCAAAGTTTCAACAGTTACAACAACAATACTCTACAATGCATTCGACATTTTACAAGGAACTTCATAAATTGTACATATGAACCTTTAACACTCTTTTCCTCTAGTCTACTTGCATAATCCATCTGCACAAATATTAACTAAAGTTAGTTCGCAAGAACTGAGCATGTTAAGACTACCCATAGCAATAGTAAGCTAACATTTTATAATATCATGAAAGTAAAATTCTAAACTCGAGAATGGATCAAATCACAAACCACTAATCAATATGTTTCACAAGATGACGAGATTTATACCAGCCAACAAGGAGGAATCCCAATATTCAAGTGAGAGAGATATTCTAAAGACAAACAAGGTGAAACCTTATTGGTGAAGACAACCAGGCTGAGAGTATCGAGATTTCAGTCATGTAATCCTATGGATTACGTGATTGGAATCTAACACCCAAAAATCATTCTAATATTATTAACCAAAAAGATAAAGATCAGTCAAATGACTTAACATATTCAAAATTACTTGTTAACAAGACTGCATTAACGCACATCCATGTTTTAGGAAGAATATAGGTCCCAACCATATATGAACACAAATCAGTCAAAGATTAAAGTTAACTTCACTCGGCTGAATAAACCAACATACATATAATACTCACAACATTATAACTAACTATCTGAAGGTTCAATATACCAAGCAATTCTCACCGAACCTAATTATTTTTCATCAAGAAGTTAAATAAATTAGATTCTATCCAATTAAAATTACATGCAACAACTATAGTTGGATTACACAGGCAAGGATCAAGAAGAAGTCTTTTCACCAAAGGTTATTATTATTTACATCACATAATCAATAATAAACATGTAATCCACCCATCGTATGATCATTGTAAGAGTTAAGGACTTAGCTCACTAAAATATGTAACTGAGTCGATTCATACCTTTTCCGTTTTCATACAAGTCTAACCCAATTCGAAGAAAGATAACCATTCTATTTTCACACATGCCTCAGTCAACACTTACTCAGAAGGTCCCTACCTGAATTATTGAAGGTTCGCTAAGCTACAGAAGGGATTTAATGGAAACCCATTTCATTCGATACTTGAATTTAAACAAGCAAGGGATAATCTGTTAAAAAAAAGTGAATCGACACAAGATCCTCTACCGTGACCCAACACGAGTCACCAATCACAAGGTTTACGGTCAGCAAAGGAGGAAAGCAAAGCAAAATACTCTTCTTATGAACTAAGCCTCCACTTCCGTCTCTAAAACAACATATGAATAGCTTGGGCATACCCATCTATCTCACGACAGTCTACTCGACCTATCCTCATAGTCACTCCAAAGAAAACATCTGCTACTACAGAGTTCATTTCACAAGGAAATATAATTTACATAAAACGTCTATAACATCATACACTTTACCAAGAAAGAGAAAACTCTACAATTTTAATTTCTGCCTTTCACTATTACATCCATTTAGAATAAAAGCATTATCAGGCAGTCATAAATCAACCTAGCCAATCTTTTTTAAACTGGAATTAGAATTGTAATCAGTTTGAGATAGCTTTTCATAATTTACCATTATTGATCAGACAATTGCAGTAACTAATAACATAAACAAAGGTTAAGTTTTAATGTTTACCTAGTTCATTCATTTTGTCCATTATGAAATAATTTTATGCTACAAAAAAAAACCATTTTCGAAGCCAGAGAGCAATTAATTGAGGAGAAAGGAAAAAGCAGAAACTCATTCTAAATGCCATAACAGATAAAAGAAAATAGAAGGACATTCAATTCATGACATAATAAAAGGGTAGCAGAAGATTGCAAGGGCAGGTTTAACATGCCTGGTTTAAAACACCATCTCCATATGCATATGATTGTTTCAATGCCGCTGCTTTCCCTTAACCCAAAGTGCTCCACGAGCTCGTGCTAGCACCACATTCACGCGGTGAAAAACAGCTACAACCCAACCCCATGATTTGAAGCTCGGACACAAGACATAATGATAACATCACGCTTCAGGATCTGAAAGGCATCAACCATAATGGTAATTAAACCTTTTCCTTCATCAGATTTGAGGACAACACCAAACTCTCGGTGCAAACATTACAGCTGTAGCTTGCAAGGTGTGATAATTCCAATAGAACCCTTTATGCCTACCAACTTAGTGACTCGTTGAAGATGCTCACTTCAATCTCAGAATTTATCACCATTCAGTCATAAAAGCTTGACTAAGAACAACAAATAAAAATATGTCAGAGATTTAATTCCTGAAGGATATCATCTTTATTAGGCATTACACCACCACTAGGACATGATTTTAGCACTCTCTCCCCCTAATAGTCCCTCAACAGTATTGAAGGATCCTTGGCACCACCATATTTTATAAAATCATTTCTAAGAATTGAACCTGTTTCCAAAGAAAGAGGATCTTCACGACAAACTTTCTGCCACAAACTGGCAGCAAAGCATTTTGCGTACAGGTAACTATAATAACCTGACACTGGAAGTCTGTTGCTGCAAACATTTTTCTTTCTTTTGTTCATAGATAAGACCAATTCCTCTGGTATCACATCCCTGTTGAGTAATGTTTGCAAATTGTTTTAGCACCCTATGATCCCAAGCAAAGTACTCAAAGAGGTTCGCTGGTGTCTCTGCAAAGTCAAGTACAGTCCTTGTCCTAGAGAAATGTTGATAATCCATGCGTGAAAGAAGAGAGTGTATAGCATGGCCGAACTCATGAAATATTGTTTCTACTTCCCAATGATTTAGCAATGCTTGAGATGATCTTGCTGGAAGAGGGAAATTGCAAACCAATGCAACTATAGGGAGTTGATACTCTGTTTCAGACAAATGCCTGCCACCTTTGATTGTAAAAAGTGCACACCATGGGTACTTTTCTTTGCGTACATACAAATCATGATACATGCGTCCCAGATCTCCCTGTGCAAGATCATGACGAGTAGCAATAAGCTTGTCCAATACATCTAAATTGGCCTTGGGCACAGTATGACCTGTGATATATGCCTGTTTCCTGATCTGATCAATAAGAAATTCCGAATGAAATAAAGAGGATGCTAATCAAAGAGAGAGGCTGCTGGATCAAAGAAAGAGGCTTCTTCCTTATTGTTACGTGCCTGCAGTCTGGCTAAACACTGTGGCAGGGCTCGGCTTTGGAACCCTGACAAGAACACACCTCACAGCGCCCCAAGAAGAAGAGCTAATTCGTTACTTCACCAGCTTGCGGCTTCATCAATAACCACCATATCTAACCCATGGCTAGGTGCTGGAAAACTTCTGGTCTGTATTAGAAACAGTATCGCACGCAATCTCAGCCTCACTTGTAAAACTTGCCTCAAGATTTGATCGAGCTTCTTCCATGTTAAATTCACCACCTGGACAGAAGTGACTTTCCAAAATGAAAGGCAAGACAGCTCAACCAAAACTTTATCTCGTTCTTCTATTATAGCTGCAAGATTTTGCAACAGCAGATCACGACTGTGGTCGCGTGCAACCAGAACATCAGGATCAACACCAATGGTTCCTTGGGATCACCTTGCAGCAGCTGTCACACTTAACTCTCTCTGGAGGCCACTGGTTTTCTAAGATAAGTTACCTCTCGACCCTATAGCTGCTGCATACAGCCAAATACCTCTTCACGGCACTCCTAGCAGAATTTCAGTTCTACGCTCCACTGAAACTGCCTGCACAACATGATTTTGAGAATCCACACCCACCCTTGTAGCATCAGGGAGATAGACCTTCATTTCACCATTACTGAATCACTATCCAGAACACGTTGTAGCAATTCATCTGTTTCAGCATTTGATGGAGCGCAACAAGCATTCGTGGTTTTGGGCAGAAACAGCAGGGGGAGTCAATAAAAGATTTGCAAATCCAAAACAATTTAATAAAAGGAAGATGCGCCCAACACTCCACCGACTTCCACTGTCCCACACCAAATAGGAAACATAAATTTCCACCTAACTGCCAGCTAACCATAGCAAAATTTTATTTTATCTTATTTTTGGAGCCCCACGCTTTGGGGACAGGCCACTTGCCAGGTGTAAACAATGAACGGGCATTATAGATTGTAGCTAGAATAAGATAAAAATATATGATATGGAATTGAGAACTTCCCCTTCCTATGGAATGTATGCAGCACAAAAGTGGAGTCCTTTTGATGGTAGTGATAGTATGTAGATGTGATTTCCCCTTACAATTGTCATCCCAAATAATAGAGATTATGTTGTGTATAAATATGGATCTCTTGTTTGAATTTCAACACTAGTGACATGAAAGGCTGCTTTTGATCTCATGACTTGAATAATAACACTAAAAAGGAAAAAAAGGAGGCGATAGTGTCTAGAATGGGTGCTGGTGTCTAGGAATATACGAGGAAAGATGTGAAAATGTCAATAGACATGGATCCATGTGACATAACCAAAATTACATACATAAGTGACAGATACTAGAGAGACGGACAATAGAAAAAATAAAAAAAAGTGGATCGATAAAGGGTTGTGTCACCAATGAATACTTTCAACAGTTGTTGTCCTAGTCCTCCAACCCTTCACAAATGGATTTCTGACCAATGGAGGCATTTTATGGAAGGTAAATTTAATATCTATCCTTCTGCACATGGAATATTCATTGTTGTTTCAGAGGTTTCCTCTATTAAGGACAAGATTTTTGGAAAAATATGCAATTTTCAGTCACATCATCTTCTTATGAAGCCGTGGTTTCCAAACTTCAACCCAGTTTTTGAAACATTTACTGTCAGACCTGTGTGGATAAGGATGCCTTATTTACCCTTGCACTTCTGGAGTGAGGAGTGCTTCAGATCTATGGGGGATGCTTTGGGCAGATTCCTCGACGTTGATCCTAGGAAAAAATCTATTGATCATACAACTTATTCTCATATATTGGTGGAAATGGATATGACGATTGATCTCCCAGCCACTATGGAGCTCAAAGGTATGGATGTTATATGGACTCAATATCTCAATTACGAAGGTCTCCCCTTTAGATGTAGAACATGTTTCGCCCTTGGTCATCTTACTGCTGACTGCCACATTTTGAAGAATCACATTAAAGGGTGGGTAGCATGGTGGAAATATTTTAATCCAGAGAATTTGACAGTTGAGGCTGAGGAGTAAAATGATGTTTCAAATGTTTTAGATAGTCACATTGGAAAATTGGAAAAGGACAAGGACAAGGTTTTGGAAGGAGTGAAGAATCTGAGCAAGGCTATCACTCTTTCCACTTTTCCTGTTAATGAACCAATTGTCGCAGATAAGGGGGTCATTCCTTTTTCACCCCCTATTCTTTTGTGTTCTCTAGATCACAGCATTGCATCTCTTGAAATCATTCTTCCTATTAACCTAGACGAGAATGTTGATCCAAATTGGGGGAGGGCTGGCGGATGGTGAACAAATTTTTTTTGAAAAGATGGTAATGTGCCTCTCAAGATGAGCCTTAGATATCATAAATGGAAAATTAATGGGTGTTGAGTTCCCTTGGTATTGTTTGGCTAAGTCTCTTTGACCAAATTTCCTATGGGCTCCCTCCTTGTTTCATGTTCCTGGGCCCTAGCTTTTTTAGCCTATGGGCTCTTGTTTATAGTTGTTTCTCTCTTAGGCTTTGAATGCTTTATCTTTCAGTTGTATAGGGTTCCTGATCTCTTCAAAATCTATTTGTTACATAATCTAATAAAAAAACCAGTGAATACTTTTATTTCTCAAGATCTATGCATATAAACAACATATAGATGACATAGTAAAATAATAATATGTGTGTGATTTTTTCATCTGCATTCACCCCTTTACTCTATTAGAATGAAAATTCCAATAGTGTAAAGGAAGTAAGGGACATACATGTATAAATAATGGATAAGACATATTGCAAAACTACATGTAGAAGGTTTAAAGATGTATCCTGGTGAACCATGGATTAATGTTTTTTACCCACACAGTGTAAGTGGAGATAGATAAATATTGTAAGGAGAACTTGGAGAACTAGTCATGATGTCATTGGATATATTGGTGATTTTGATTTTTGAATTCCAAGTGATAAAGAGGGCTATAGAGTGATCAATTCCCAACCTGATTTTGTTCCAAAATGGGTGGATCCTGGGCATCCTGCCACCTAAAAGAAGAGTGGTAGGGAGAGAGGCCTATTTTTAATCTCCATCCATGGATTGCATCCCTAAAAGGTCGAACCACTTCAAATGGATACAGATCAATTTTAGTTCCATTTTAGTTTCATATTGTAGAACACACATATTATTAGTATAGGAAAGGAAAATGATATATCCTTACCCCCAATATAGTAATGCGTGTTTTGATTTGAATAATGCTATATGGATTCCAAGTAGGGTCATCTGGAAGTGATTAGTAATGAAATGTGACTATCATGTCAGGCCATCTAAGAGAAATAGTAATGTTATGTAACTCCCAAAGCTAGGTCATCTTGGAGAGTTAGTAAAGTATGTTTACTGTACCAATTGATTTATTTGAATTTGATTGACAAAATTTTACTTGACATAATATGTGTTTAGTAGATTACTCACAGAGATGTGTTTTCTTTTCCCCTTAATTAGGTGATTAGGGAGAGTATATTTCAGAATTATTGATTGTCATATAAAATGATTGTTCCTTTGTTCAAATTATATAAAAATAGAAAATTTTATAGTAATGTGTTACGTGTGTCAATTTATTGTAAATTAACATAAGATGGATTCTATGATGATATCCATTATATGACCCCTTTTACTAAATGGGTGAAGGGCGAAGCAATGATAATTGCACTAAAAACAAGATGCATAAGATGTTGTAATAGTAATTGTTGAATAACTTGAGGAAGTGTTGCCAAATTATAAGTAGAGATTAATTAATACAATTTCCAAAGGTGAATATGAAGTATTTAAATGTGTATGATATGGTGCTAGAGGTGATTATGATCCATATGGAGAAAACAAACAGAAAAATGGAGTAACAAAACCCAAGATACGAACGAAAACTATGCAACATGTATTAAATGTAAAAGTGGTTACAAATATTAACTATAGTATATGAAAAAACTAGAATGGCTATATATAGTAATAGTGAAAAGGTGAATAGTTATTGCATTCATACTACAAGTGTTTGAGATTCTGAAATTTAAGCTACAAGGATATCTCACATTAGTGTAGTGATTTTGAATATATTTGAGAGAGTAGCGGAGGGATGAAGCTTCACAAATGACCAATGATTTCATAAAAGTGGTTTTTTTTTGTGAAATTTTGTCTACTTTCCTTGGTGTTGTCAATTTTAGTAAAAGATGTGATTTTGTATTTTTCGACATTGTTGATCTAGGTGGAAACGTCTAGGGCCTTTTTGTACCTTGGGACAACAAGAACCCAAATTTAGGAATTGGTGACCTTTGTCTTGAAACCTGTGACATACTACCAACGATGGCACCCTCATAGCAGGGAATTGCAAAATGTTCGAGTAAATATGTGTATATTTATGAATATAATGTTATGATGAGTGACTTTTGTAGTATGTATTTGTGTACTAATAATGTTATTTATTTCATATTTTCATTAAGGAAAGGAGATATATAGTTTATAGAGTTTTGTGTGGGCCATCATTTGAGTAAAATTGATGGCTTTGTGGTTGTCGGATGGGGAGTGGGATGTATTAGAACGTGGCGAATCGAGTGACACATTGCTAGATTAGGAGAGATAGCCTATAATATGCCTATGTTGACCACTTTATGTGAGAGGTGCTATGAAGGCACTTGTACACTCTGGCTGTGGAAAGGTGAGATGAAAGTAACAATAGAGGATACATATCATATATTATGGTTACCTATTGGAGATGATGAGATTACAGGTAATGACTATAGTGATTCCTGTGGCATTATGAGGGAAGCGCGATAGTATTTAATTAGCACACGAGTACGCGAAGAGACTGATATTAGTTTAGATTTGATATTCAGAACTAATTTTTCCATGGTTGTAGAAATTTATTACAATGTTTATGACATCATTGGTGGTAATAGAGGGTGTAACACTAGGTATATTGTACAAGTTACATGTTATTTTTTAGAGGATAGAGGGACATGGGTATAGATATGCCTAGGCATGGTGTGTATTTTCCCAGCTGTATATGTATTTGTATAGATTCATTGATGAGGATTATTGAGGTGGAGTAGGAGCTACTACATTGTTTTCATTTATGGGACATATGATAATATTGTCATATTGAGGCCATTGAGTGGACCAAAGAGGCTATGGAGCTTCACAAAAGATATTTGTAGAAAAATGGTTAGGCACTTATAGTAGGACAATGGGCATGACAACATATAGATTGATTCTATATAAAATGAGTTTAGGGGCCATTTATTTAGAGACCATATAGATATTATGGTGGTTTGGTGGAGGATTGTGTAGAGCTACAGTGCATATGGCACACCTTGTTTTTCAGAGGATTGTTTCCTAGGTGCGAAAAAGTAGTTCCAAGGTGAGTGAATATCTAATACATTTTTCATGGTACAAGTTTTGCCCCTGGACCTACATATATGGTTGAAAAGCTACTTGGGTATCTAGATAACCAGGATCCAGACCAAGTATAACAAGATCACATCTAGTACATCCTAGTCTAGACAAGGTAGATGCGGCTATAGATCTCATATAGGTTGATGATGTGGGGGTGTCTGGATTCATATATTCAATGGAAACTAACACATCGATGAGTGTTTTCTATTTATATTAGTAGTGGATTTATACGGTGGGCCAAATTTAGGAGGAGGGAAATACCAAACACCGTACCTCAGAGCTAGATGATGTAGTAGTGACACAATCTAAAATTAAGTATTTTTTCCTTTTGATTTTTTAGTTTTTTGTTTTTTTAATTAGATGTTAAATAGGTGTGTTGTAACTAATGGTGGTTGCTATGATTGTATCTTATGCCTACTGGTCATTAAATCTAGATTCATCGATGCGTATGTTGATTCAAAATTTCCCCCAAAGTATTCTCATGAGAGGGGGTATGTTAGAGCATGTTGATTTCATTGTGGGCAAGCATTCCCATTTTACTTTATCATGTGGGTATATTAGCATCCTTGTGTACAATGTTGTTGAGAGAGTGTTATGGGGGGTTCTATAGAGGTAGAGCAAGTGACAGATGTCGTAAGAGGGGGGATGCCTAGCTTAGGATATATTTTCTCAATATGTGAAGTTTTAGGGTTGATATGAAGCATATATAGAGGAGGTTGTTGTGGCGGAAAACCATCATAAGAGATAGAGAGGATGAGATCAGTGATATAGATTTAGTGGTGCACCATATATAATATGTCACACATCATACTTGTTATCACTGTATATAATCAAGGGGATATCTAGAGCTAGAGGCTTTCCGCCTAGTTATTTTTACTATGAAACTTATGATTTTTTTATTATATATATAGATTATAATATAATGTTTTAGTATTTTTTTGATGTGCATTTCATATTGGGTGATGATTATGATTTTTATGAGTTTTTACATGGTAGTGTTTGTGTAATTTAATAACATATATTGTTCATTTTTTTCCATGGTTTCTTTGATTTTTTCATGTTGGAATGTAGTATGATGTGAAAAATATTAGCTAAGGAGTGGATTTGACAGAGAATGTATGTCAATAAATATACATGGTAGATCATATGCTTGATAAGAGTATATGTGAATAGGAATGGATAGTATAACATGTAATAATTAGAGAAGTATGTATGTGGTGTAATGTGGTAAATAGATAAAAGAGGAAATGTGACTTAGTTAGGATAAGAGAGTAAAAAAAATGCTATGTTGATAGTTGAATAATGATGAGATGTAAGAGAACATTTGTAAGTGTTCATGGTTCAGATTAATGAGGTGGGGAAGATAAACAATTTTCCCCCAACGTTAGAATGAGGTTCATTTATAAACGCCCCCCTCGACATTTCCATAATGAACTGTAGAAAAAGAGCATGCGTCATCAAGAAATGGGAATGTTAATGTGTGCTTAGAAATATATATCATGAAGCATAAAGCATGATGTGTGAAATGAAAAGTTCATGTATGTAGTATTCCCTCAATAATTAAGTGTGAACCCTAACACAAAATTGCATCATAAGGCAATGAAGTGGAATTCAACTACTAGAAATTAAGAGGCCTTAAAGGCACAGATAGAGCATGTGAAGTATCAATAATGTGAAAATAGGTTCCAAATATAATGCCAAATGTGGGACCAAGAATAAAAGGTGTGGTGGGAGGAAGTGTAGAAGAAAGAGGCTTAAGAATTCATTAAGGTAGCATAACAATCTGTTGAGAATGATATCATGCAACTGTAGGTGGATTGGATGGAGGATGAAGTTGGATGATTGCCTTAGGGGGTGGAGAGATTACAACTTTATATGAAGGTGAATGAAATAAGTGAAGATGAATGGAAGAACTCAATTATGACGAAGAGGAGAAAGAGAGCACTCTTGGGAGGGTGAGAAGAATTTAATTACACATTTTTATTATAATTATTTCAAGTAATCATGGTGACGATAGAAATCATTATCATGATGGCCACTGATGTGGTGGAAAATTTTAGAAAGGGAGGTCATGCTAGTGTTGTAACTGGTGAGGTGGATGATGTTTAGTAGAAGGTAAGTGGATTAAGCACTTTTCAAGTAAAGCACAAAAGACATCATGAGGTTTTGCATTATTTGGGAATTTGAATGGTTCATGAGTAGGTGGTGAAAAAGATACTTATGTGCATGTTGACGTAGTGGAGGAGAAGAATAATTTTTATGCTGGAGGAGGAGATTGTTACTTTGGAGGGAACTTAATAGATGGAAGAGTATAAGAATTTGTAGAAGAAGTAGATAAGGGTGATAAAACATATGAAAAAATAAAATATTATTCTAAATCAACAACTTTATAGCATAAAAGAGTAAAATATTCTTATTTTTCATATAATGGTCCTTTATATCAAAGAAGCAGTTAAGGCACAACAAAATAATAAATTACTTTTCTAATTCTATAGGTTGAAATAATAACTGATGCATGCAAGAATATAGGTGCAAAATTCTAATCTATTTTTTTTAATTCTTTCCTCAATGAAAATTAGACATGCGTTCATTAGTAACTCTAGGGCCATTGTTATAAATAAAATTTCCTAAGCAAAACATCCTCCGTAAAGTACTAATGGATCCAGGAGTCAAATGAGTGTACCATTGGAGTGCATGATCAACTTGAGAATATGAATAAGTGATTTTAGTAACAAATGATCATTAGAATAAGAAGACATGGTTGGTCAATAATTTTTAAGACGTAAGTAAGGATTTTTCGTGGCAATCAAAACATTAGAAATTAGGCATGCCTTTATGAAAGAAGAATTGTAAATATTTTTAGGAAAATGATTTCCATGTAGAGAATTACTATCAATGAATGCATAATAGGATTTACTTTCAAGAATGAGAGCATGAAATTGATATTTAAAATTTTCAATAACCTGCATGAGTGATATAATATCATTTAAAGAAATAGTTTCTGAAGTGAGAGGATATATTGAGAGGTTGTATCTTACAATGGTGAGCGATCATGGGAATGTGGGAAAAAGCAATGAATGTAGAAGGAGGAGAATAACATAGAGACTCTATGTGAATGTTATATGTAGATTCAGAAAGAAATAATAAGAGTTGTGCTAGTGGTAGGAATAGAACCAATGTGAGAAATGAATTAAGAAGAAGAAGAGATAAGTGTAAGAGGAGAAATAACATGGAGGAGAGATGTGACTACTAGATGTAGATTTAGAAGAAATAATAAGAGGTGTACTAGTAGTAGGAGTAGAAATTATCTTGAGTAAGAACTTTAGAAGAATACAAAAGAGGGGTAGTAAATTCATATTAAGCATTCATAAGATAACTAATATCATCACTAACATGTTCATGATCAAAAGTATAATCTACATCACTACCAGACATATATTCATAAGAAATTATTTTCACCAATACTATCATCAACATGAGCAATAAGTGGTAGGACTAATAATATAGTATTTATCATTTTATTTATTATAAGAACTTTCAAAAGTAGGAAGAGTAGGAAATATAAACTTTTATTCATCATGACTATGAATATAGATACCATCATTCATATGTACATTTTCAACAATAGAAAGTAAGTGGAGTGACATCCATATTACCACAACCAAGAACATGACCAAGTAAACAATGTGCAATAATACTATCACATTTCATAAGATGAGAAGAAGAAGGTGCAATAACATGCGTGACTATGGGAGAACAAGGAAAACATGAAGTAAAGTTTTGCTCAGGAAATACTATGTAGATGCTATAGTTGTGAAAGGTATTCAGATCGGTGTTTTAGAAAGTAAGAATTTATTGGTGGATAGAGGAATATACTTGATGGTTTCAATAAAGGTAACAAAATTCATTTTTCACAATAACATCATCAAATATAAGGTTCAAGCATGTATTAACCATATGGTGGTTAGGAGACGAGGAACTCTTATTATCCATGAGGGTTTTGGGTAAAGAAATTCAAAGACAATCAGGTTCACAAAATGATTTTATAAAAATTGAATTAAATCTATATTTCAAAGTAACTGATATGATAAAATATAACAGATATATAAAAGTTAAGAACTCAAGTAATGTAAAAATATAAGCAAACATGAGAGATATAGGGCTTAGCTGAATCCTGTGTTATATGGAATTTATTGGGGCCGTGTAAAGTGATGAAAAGGATAGAAAAAATGTCATAATTGGTCTCTGTAAAATATGGAAGCTGATGATGATGCCAAACATAGACTCTTGGTGTTGAGTAAGGATTCCTCGGTGTTGGAAACTGTGAAGAAGCTCATAATCAACTTTGTGTTAATCACCTGATATCTACAAATTGATCACTAAGGGTACATGTAACCTACAAGACAAAACCTATCTACATAAAAATATCACAAACATATCAAATTGGAATTAAAAAATACAATATGTGAATTCCTACTGACCTCATTGATCACCCGAAGAGTGAACTTATGACCAAGCGATGCACTACATTCCAGACTCCATGTAATTATTTGTTCTTGTGTGTGCGAATAGTGTCTTTAGGTATCCCTCACACAAATGATTCCAAGATAGTGGGATTGTAGTTAGAATAAGATAAAAATGTATGATATGAAATTGAGCACTTCCCCTTCCTATGTAATGTATGCATCGCAAAATGGAGTCCCTTTAATGGTAGTAATAATCTGTATATGTGATTTTACCTTAGAATTGCAAGCAATAATAATAGATTGTATTTTACAAACATAAGATATATATACATATATATGTATATATATATGTGTGTGTGTGTGTGTGTGTGTGTGTGTGTGTGTGTGTGTGTGTGTGTGTGTGTGTGTGTGTGTGTGTGTATGGACATATTGTTTGAATTTATACACTAGTGACACAAAATCCCAACTATGAGCTTCGGATTAGGATAAGAAAACTAAAAAATGTTGACTGTAAATGTTTAAAAGTGTGTGAAAAATAAAGGGGATAGGAGTTATTAGAATGGACAAGAATGCCTTAGAGGTCCTGTCTAGAATAAAAATTGGTGTCCAGTAATAAATGATAACAGATGTGAAAAGACCAATAGACAGGGGATCCCTATGACCAAACTAGAACTGGGTACAGAAATGATAGATGTGAAAGAGAAGGACAATATAAAAAGTCAAAACAAGTCGATGGATTAGGGTTTGTGTCACAAGTGAATAATTATATTTCTCAAGATCCATGCATATAGAAAAAATACTGAAATCATATTAAAATAGTAATATGTGTATGATTTTGTTTCTACACTATCAATGAATAAGATGTCTCGAATGAATTAAGCAATTATGTGATTCAAAATGTTTTATTCGTTTGCAATATAGACCAAATATAATAGTTTTACTTGATGAAATGTATTTGGTAAGTTCCAATATAGGAATATTCTCCAAAATGAAAGAGATTTGTAGGAAGACTACAAGAAGTGATTGACTACATTGATTCAAAAGTTTTGAAAGCCTGGTTATATCAATGGAAAAAATATTTTAGGTGTTTTATCAAATGATAATTTTATTGATAATTATTAAACAATTTAAATTTTTGCACAATATCTTAGAGTGTGGAGAAATGACCCGGATATGATAAAAATTGGGTTAAGTACTTATTATTAAGGAAACCATATCCTATTTTTTTATCACTCGCTAATCTATGTGAAATAATGATTTTTTGTTTAGTTGAAGATGAGAGAATTTTCATTTCCTTGACCTCTATAAAGTAAAAATTACAAAACAAGCTTGACAAACATTTGGAAAACTATTTGAGAATTTACACATCACGGTAGAAGTGAACAACTTTAGCTATGACATGGCCTTGGCAATATGGAAACCGATTAATGTAAGGAGTGGGGCATATAACAATTCCATAAATACAACATACCTCCCCATTGGAGATATGGATTTATCTAATACACCAATTGACTATCAACCAGGTTGTATAACTGATCAATTAAATTATAGAGATTATATATCATAAATACATTGGAAGTTTATATTCATGGACATGTGATATATTTTTTCATGTAATATAATAAAATAATCAATACATTATTTTGGTAATATATTTTTCGTTTATTATACTTCATAATAAAATTTGAAAAATATTAGGAAGCATAGATATGAAAAGTTCCTAATATCTCAACAAAATCAATACTTTATTTTTCTTCATAATATCTAGAATTTGGAATCCAAAATATTTGTAATAGATTGAATATTAGGTGTTTGAGTATGAAATTTTTTCAGCTTATTTAAATCCTATATTCCCAATGATTTTTCCAATCTTTTCACATTTAAAATTATGTCCCATTAATTTCATGTGGTGAGATTTAATAGCTTCACCTATTATTTTCCTTAATTAAAATCATGTAAGAGTGTGAAAGGAAATCCAATTAGAAGGATTTACATTTGAACATTTCATATAGACCATTTATATAATATGATATCTCTAACAGTTATGTTTCACTAGGAAGTGAAAAAGAAAGAAAGCACCATGTATATATGATTTTAACTCTTTCAAACTCTACATAACCTCTATTAGTCACTGCAAAGCTCAAACTAATAAAAAATATCCTTAGTTATACTATTTTCCCAATGTGAGATGATTGGTAGGTCTTGTGAATCATTATGAAGGGAAAGCCAATAAAAAAACATCTAAGTTACTTCACAATTTGCAATTTCAGTACTTTGATAACTCTTGTCGATTGTTAACCAATAAGAATATTCCATGCTAATTTACTTTTCACATAATCATTCTTTGTTAATACTTTATCAATATTAATCAGAAGTGAGTCACTAATATATCTCAAAATTTTCCAAAGTGTAATGTGAGTCCTGTAATGATGTGAATGGTGCATGAATGAATTGCTTCAATGTAGTGTCCTTTTTTATATAAGTGTTTGTAATATTTTCAGGTACTATTCCTATCTATTTGCGAATCTTGATTGAATCAGCAAGCTCCACATACTTTCAAAAACTACAAATAAAATTAGGTATAAACTTGAAGACTATAAGGAAGCTCCACTAAGTTTCATAAATTTTTAGTCTTGTAATTCCAGAAAAGTAATTGCTAAAGAATATGAAGGATAAATAACTAAACACAACAAACTAGGAAACGAACCACAACTTACAAGATAAGCCTTGAGTAAAAATTGATAGGTTAGCTAATACTCTGATGATGTTCTACAAATTGTCATAAACCAAAAATGTTCTTTTTCTTTACAAATAAATAGTAACTTCTACTCAATTACCTTCCAACATAGCATTTCATAATTAGAATTATGTGTTCAAAATTTTACCAAAATTAAGTTATTTCTTGAAAATGTACAAGAGGAGAGAGAAACATAAGTATAGAGGAAAGACAAGTAATGATCCAAATGTGTAATAGAGATAAACATACAGATCAAAGACTAAAATTTTGTAGGTACCAATCCTCAGACTACAAAATGATGAGGGGAAAGACAATATAAATAATATATGGTCATGACCTAATTTCTATGATATTAAATTTAATCTTTCTCATCTTGAAAAAATGGACATTATGGATTTGAAGCTTCTTGTGTGCTTCATTTGTTTGGAAATGATTTTTGTTTTATGTAATTCTTTCTTGCAAAAATTTGAGATACTTGTAATCACCTACAAACAAATGGAAGCGTATAAACATACAGAGCCCTTTGATGTAGTTGATTTCTTTAGAACTATAGTAGATAATTATGTAATTGATGTGCAACTAATTCCTATAGATTTAAGATTCATTAACCTATTTAAGTTATTTGGGAATGATATTTACAATATGAGGTTTTAAGAGTGTTGTATGGCATTCTAAATTGATATTGAATTTATTATATAGCTTTTTATAGGTAAAACATTTTGATAAGGTATACCCAATGAAGAAAAATCTAAAAGAAAAATTTTAAAAAATAATTTAAAGTAGATCAAAACATACTTATTCTCAATAGAATGTTTGGGAGAGTTTTATGTCTAGAAGGATGTATTGACACGGTGTCATAACTAAGAATTTATTATAGTGCTAAGTATACTTTTTGGTCATCTTTTTTATATGATATTGTACATAACCATGATGGTCGCACGTTTTTGACATTTCATATTGAAGAATGAGGATTGGCATAAGGCTAATGTTTTGTAAAAAACCCAAAGAGATGGATAAGTACTAAATTTTTACTTGCTAATAGAGAAAGGTAAATATGAGCTTTCCTTTTGATTGCATTTCTTGCACCAAATAGCTATTCCATTCTCAAATTTATGTATCAAATCTATGGTTTATAATTTTTTAGTCACATGTTTGGGTACTGTACTAGGAGGTGTCAAATAACATTCAAGTTTGATCAAATTATAACCTTTATAGTTCTATTAGGTTTCTATAAATTGTAGTAAAACTAATCAAATTTATGAATATGTAAATAAATTCTACACATCTACAGATTTTCATTATAAAATAAATTATACAATTGTTAATCAATGAAAAGATATCTAAGAAACTTTGCATCATAATTGACAACGAAATATATAGAAAAACACTCACTAAATAATCCTTGGACTATCAAATGATTTATTTACAAAACATATTCCTCTTTAGAGGGTTTAAAACTGGTATACTTACAAATTTCCACCACAATGGGGCTTAAAAATAGATTGTTTAAAATATCTAAAATAATCAAAATGTTTGTGGGTGGAAAATTAAAGGATAAAAACTATACCTACAATGGAAGAATTATGATACTTCATATTGTTAAAACTATAGATTTAATAATATAAAATCCTAATAATAGGAAAGTTAATTATTTTTCAAGCTCTAGTTAAGTTCCGCTTGAAGTTACCTTTGTAGACTATGTTTGACTATGTTGAATTTAAGTCACTCATGCCTTGAAATCATTCTCAATATAACCCAAGTCTAGAATAAGAGGCCTCATCAAATAAGGAACTTCTTGTATCACTACTAGAACTCTAATATACATAGATTTAGCATTTTCAATTAGAAGTGAATCTTTCCCTACTTTCCCATTTGCAGATGTCTACCCAACCATATCTGCCTAGAAATAGATTACACTAAGAGTATAAATGAATGTTTTCAATTTTTACTCAACTAATGACTTTTGAATTAACTTTCCTTGTGGCTGATGCATATAGGAAATCTTATCTTCAAAAATAATTTAGAGCTCTTCTCTAATATCCTCCTTATCTTTGTTAGTAATGTTTACACTGTGGCCATCCAATCACCTAATTATTTCTAAATATTACCAATGTAGATATTTCTTGTATTCAAGTCATGACTTTTTATTCGTAAATCATTAAGACAAAGACCGTTGTTTCTAAAATTTAGTAGATTTTCCATCATGGATTTTATCCTAGTCATATGTTTGTGTGTGCCTTGTACCTAATGTAACCCTTTCTATTCTACATCTTGATAAATTTATAAAAACATATAGCTCATAAAAATTTATCAAGGTCATTTGCACATTGGGAAATGTGTGATTTAAAAAAGAGACATGTTTATGAGCATGCAAAGAATCAAGTAGAACATGTGTTCTCCTAAAAAAATTATTTTTAATATGTTGAGTGACATAAATAATTGATTGGGGGTAGGAATCCATGAATTATTCCCTAGTGTGTGCCATGTGTGTGGTTTCTTTCATATCCTTACAAATTCCTCCTTTATTTCCATGTAGATATGACTAGTTCCTTAGGTAAAATTCATGTTTTTTACCCTCTAGAAGATGCATGTAGCAGTATAATACTTGAGGTAGACCTTTATGACTTCAATTTGTGCCAATGGAAAAGCCATTAATTTTTGCATAGCATGAGTATTCAATTTTCCTTTTAGATTAGTATATGAAATAGTTGTTATAGAAATGAAGGTATAAGAATCCCTTACTAATTATGGTAAGGTGTTTGGTGTCTAAGGAAAATATATTTTATCTTGAACATGTCCTAGAGGGACAAAAATATGGCTCATGAAACTATGAGTGACCATAGGAGCATGAAAAGAAAAATTGGAATGAAAGAGGGAATCAGAAGGAGTGAAACATCAGTTATTGATAAGAAAGTTTTGGAAACATATGGTGTGATAGAAGGAAGCAATTGATGATAAATATAGTAACCATATTAGAGTAAAAGTGAAGCAAAGGAAAGGAAATAAGGAGAAGGTTTCATTGAAGCCTTCAACTTATCCTTAAAAGGTATTCTGGCAAGTGTTCTACATGATGTTGGAGCTAAACAAGATACAACAATAAGATGAGTAGATGTATAATTTATATAAGTAGAAGATATCATTTTAGGAGATACACTCATTGATTTTGAAACTATTATAATAACTAAAAATGGTAAGAAGAAGAAATAATAATGACTTAGGGAGACAATTATACAGTCATTGGTGATTTAAAAAGGAGAAGAAACAATTGAAGAAATGTATGAAGAAGAAGAAGACATGAATAGAAACTTCTAGAGAAATATAAGCAAGGATAGATGGAGAAACAATGGAAACTATAGAAATATGGGAAGATAAAAAGGGATTTTGAAAATAGATAGGCTCTAAAATACCATGATATCCTCCTACTTCATCTTTAGAAGAAGAACTAGTAGAAATGAGAATAATACTAGTGAAAGGTCCTAGGTAAGGTGGAATAAAAGAGGAAGAAATCATCCCTATATAAGTATAAATTGAAGAAGTATAACGAAAAATAATGTTCATATGAGGTAAAAATACAAAAATACTCACCTGAGGAAAACAAAGAATACATATACTTTCAAATGGTCTTGTGGATAGCCTAATAAACCTTCCAGGGCTTTTATTTGTATTCTTGGAGGAGGAGCATAATGATAAGGACCAACTTTTCCTTTTGACAGAGGAGGAATACAAACAAGAAATATTCTTAAGATGAATTGGATGAGCACATTAGTCATCTGAATCTTCTTCCTCTTATTCTGTCTTTAGTTCTACTGCATTTCCTGACCTAAATTCCAATCCACAAACTATGTCCTAATGGTTATTAGGTGCATAAGTAACTTTTACATTTATCATATTATTGGCCACTACTTCATCATTGAACTCATCCTTATAAACTAGTTCATCCTTTTGGTGATGGTATTGGCATCTATATGTGGCCCTATCATGAGTGTGCTTGCAGAATTATTCCACCCTTCCTCCTGGGTCAAAATATCTTAGAGTATGCTAGTTTAGGTATAATCATGTCATATGGGATGCTACTCTATTTCCATTTTTCCAATCATATGAGATTGTTAAACCTAATGAGAAATGTGTAGAAGGATAAGTAAAATTTAAATTATTTATTTCCTTTTCCTTATGATTGATGTCATGGAAAAATTGATTCGTAATCTCATTCTCAGATATATTGTCTAAAAAATATATGGGTAGTATAAATTATATAGAGAGAATCCCCTCTACTCTTATCACTGTAGAGTCGTGATACCACCATAAATCTCATCAATTTATAAATAAATTAATTATTCTTGGACTTACCCAAGGTGGATAGGGGTGTTAAGTATGACATGGAAAATCACATGGTAATAGTTATTATAGATCTCCTCCATCTTATTCCTATAATAATGCATGTGCATATTGTTAAATACCATGGGGACTATATGTTTGTGTTGTGGTGACCAACTAGTTCTTTCAGAAATTGGTTGATTGCACATCTAGCTAGATTAGGTATCTTTAGGTCATTGATGATCATGATTAGTAGGGGTACCTAGGTTTTATCAACATACACAATATCATGTTCTTCAATAATTCTATTAATTAGGGAGATTCCCAATCTCACTAAACATTTGAAACATATTATATTCATTATTTTTTTTTTTGATGTAGACTTGTAACTAGTCGGATCCTCTTCCTAAACTTCAAGCATATTATTAAGGTTATTTCTCTTTCCCAAGTACTCCAATGTTTCATAATTGAACTAAATATTAGATCAAGGGAGATGTTTGTATGTATAAATAACATCTTTAGTTATATTCATAATTATATTTCCTCTGGATTTTAAAATTCTTCCTATAAATCTTATACTATCACCAGAAATGTCCAATATATAGTCGACATAATGCATTAGCTATACTTTTCCACCTAAAATATGCATCCCTATCTATCTAATGGCCACTAGATAATCCATGCACCATGAATTTTCCTATTCTATACCATCATCCATATCTATCAAACTATCTCCGTATACCTTTTTTTTTGCTTCTACATAACGTTCTAAGCCAATGACTTGTTTTTCAAAAATGGTGTCTCCAAAGATATGTTCCAAGTAGAATGTGTGTAGGTAAGCTTCCATTGACAATAAGCTTTAAAATACTTGATCAACCATACATATGCAAAGCTCTCAATCTTGGTAAACAATAATACTTTGTTTTGTTTTTTGATAACTTGAATTTAGACTTGAAAAGCTCAATTATCGATTGAGTACTAGGAGCTTGAGCATGAAATCCTTCAAGATTCATGTAAATCTTGTTAACTTGTGATAAAATTGCAGTATATCATTGCAACATTGAAGTCTACTATTTCATTTAATAATTTATTCATTTTTCATTGATTATCAGGCTTTAAGCTACTAATGGATTTTGCTAGTGTTTTTGGCTTTAATTCATCACTTTTCTTTATTCACTATGTATTTCCATGGATTTTTTCTATCTCTTCACCTCTAAGTCTCGTTAATTCCACATGGTGTGCTTTGATAGCTTCGCATGTTGTTTTTCTTTGTAAGAACCAGATCAGAGTATGAAAGATGAGCCTAAACAAGGGATCCTCGTATACATGTTTCTTATGAACTGTTTATATTATATGATCTTTTTTGCATGTATGTTTCAATGCAAAGTGAAAACAAATAATAAATAACCATGTATGTACAATTTTTGCAATGTTAGACTATACAGAACCTCTATTAGTCATTGCAAAGTGGAAACTAATAAAAAAAATATCCGTACTTCTGTTATTTTTGTGATTTTAATTGCTTGGTAAGTCAAGTAAAATCATTGTGAAATGTGAGCCAATAAGAAAGTTCCAAGTTACTACATAGTTCACAATGTTAGTCATGTTGTGATCAATCTGTTAGAAACTTTCAGTGTTGTTTGAATATAAAATAAAGAAGAGAAACAATGCAAATAGTGACATATTTTATTTTCCATTTATTTTATTCCATTCTATTTAGGATGGAAGGATAGAGGGTACATACATATAATATTTAAAGTGATAGCCTCTATGTAATTTCCTTTCTTTTAATTCATTATATTTATGAAATAAGTCACAGTTTTAAAAAACTAGAAAACACAATAATGGTGACATGTAACTAGCGAGTTATATTCAAGATTAAAACCTAGAGAATTACAAGAGTATCTTCTAAGATAGGAAAATAGTTACAAACTATTAAATGAGCTATATGATTGAATGAAAATTAAGTTATATTAATTAATAATGATTTATTAATTAATTCAAATAATTTAATATTAAAAATATGTTATAGTAGCATAATTATGATTAATAAACATAACTATATCTTAAATAGAAAATAAATAGTTTTAATTTTTAGGGGTTATTTTTAATAAAAAAAAGTGTTGTCTTCAATATAAGATATACTTTTTGAAAATGACATTCAAGATAGGGGTGGCTTCCAATGTTTAAATTTTCAAATGCTTTTATGTTCTGTAATATGGGTGGATTAATGAATATATAGTGACTTAGAGTATTGAGGAATGAATCTTTAACACAAACTGAGCACCATTGATCAACTTCGTATGGAGCAACATACACCAAATCCTCAATATACATTGCGCATAAATCGTGGAATTCAAGCCTATGACTTGTACAACATAAAGCGCATGATGAAGCCGAATAAACTAACCTCAAGAATTAATTAAGTAATTTTCATATTGTTTTTACGAAATCAATTTATTTTCATAACAAAAATTATCAGTTGTCTTAGTGTATATTCTTGATAAAAAATATTTAATAACTAACGGCTCTCATTACTCCAAAGTTCTAACCTCGACCTTTTTCATATAAGAAACTATGCATGGTCATATATAATTTCTCACTAAATAATTATTAAAATATTTAATCAATATAAACACCATTTATAAAAAAATAAATTTTACATAATTAAAATATAAATCGATAAAATTATTTATATTATTGTTTTAATTATAAGGATGTATAATATAATTAACGGATTTCATCCCTACAAAGCTCCAACCTTAAATTTTTTTAATATCAACAAATATGTATGCTCATATATTCTCGCAGTAAATAATAAAAAAAAAACACAAATAAAGAATATTGTTTGTATTGTTTTAGTTTTAAAGATGTTTAATTTAGATCGATCACGATATAGATAAATGTCAGCCTAATATAAGGTCGAGAAGACCACGAATTTTAGAATAATTATGATAATTGTTTGTACAATGAACTTTGGATCAATTTTGTTGTTGAGAACATCGAGGAATTGATTAAAGACATGCTGCTCCGAAATAAAATTTTAAAAAAATGGTAATATTTCAACTCTTTTGTTCACAAAATTGATTTGTTTGGTTTATAGTTTCTTCATTTAGCTAACATTGTCTCAATTTAGCAATATGAATGGTATCATACTGATTTAATGAAACATTTTATTAGCTGTTTAAATAATAAAATGTTAAAGGATATAATTATTAATGCAGTTTTAGATTCTATACTTTTTTCAGTGCATCATCTCATCTATTATTCAATGTATTTATGTTTTCATTTAAATGTTTTACTTCATCCATATTTATTGAACCAAATATTAAAATTTCATGTTTTTATTTTATTATAATTTATACTATTAAATTTATAGTAGAAGTAATCAAATATGCATGTGACTGATTCATATTTATGCAGAATTATAATGCAAGATAGCGATTGTCTATGAAAAAATAATAGTAAATTAGTATGACATGATAGGATGTCATATTCTATAACAATTTAAAGATGGCAGTAAAGCAAATTATAATTTCTTCACAATTATTCGAACCACCATATACTATGAAGGACATTGAAGCCATTGACATAGATCAAAGCATCTTTTTTTATTGTTGGAAAATTATGTAGCTGATTTTATCATTAGAATTTTTTTGTGTGGACATTGTAATAAGACTTACACATCAAACGAATGGGATGATTTTTCAAAAAATTGATTATACTTGTCATAGTTTGTTGCTCTAAATGTATGTCCTTAGCACTTCTAGCATTATTCCCCCGATCTTATTATAGTGAGTTTTAGTCCATTCTCACCACTCAGGTAGTATTTGTGCTTATAAATGGCCACCACCTCCCCAAGATCAACGACTGTTGATTCTTACGAACCATGGCTCCTAAGCGCACATGGAAGTTTGTCCTAAAAGTATATGACGAGTGTTATAGACTCTAAACCCTTCCCAGATATGGTTATTGTTCACGAGTTTTTGGATCACGTGGTGACTTGGTATCATAACCACTACCTTATTTCCTATTTCTTTGACCGCATCCTGTCCAAATTGTATTTATAGAATTGGAGGAAAACCCATAGGGAGTCTTCTTGCATCCAAGTTTCTAGTGTCCACCATCTCACCACAGGTTTCTATTTTTTTACCTTTCGCGAACCCTCACACGTCCAAACCCTTATGAATAAGGTGACGCGTTGGTATTTAGGCAATATGCTTCTTGTGCTTTCCTCTTAGATTGCATATTTTAGCCCGACTCATCCGATTTCGCTCAAAATCACTCTTTGGATTGAGCTCCCCGGTCTTCCTATTCATCTCTAGTCTTTTCTAGACAAGATAGTCAAACCCATTGGCAGGGTGTTATGTCATGAGCATGACTATTTTTTTAAAGCCCAACCCAATAAGCTTGTATGTGTCGAAAAGTGCCTGCGAACGATTTAAGAGACCATCTAAATAATAGGGTGGGATCCCTGAAAATATCTCAAAAGGTCGTGTATTTTAACCTCCCAAACACGTATTTTTGCGGTTAGGCCCCAAACCATCATAATAGATATTTTCCCCTTTTATCTCTCTCTAAACCCATACCTGTGCCATCTGCAACACTGAAAACTGTGGTTACTCCTAATGATGATGGTTGGAAGGTGGCATGTTAAAAAAAACAGCTTAGGAGCATGGTCTTACATGTAAGTTTCACTCCCATCTTCTCCTTCACCGCAACCCACTAGACATGATCCTCTAATATACTAACCTAGTCCTTTGACTTCCATTATAGCCACCACCTCGAAGAGCGAAGAGACACACACAACTATTGAGAGCTCTTGGAATTTGACATCAAATTATCCACCATTGCGATGTTTTGCGTAGCCCCACCTCGCGAGGTTGAGAACGGCGTGCATGGAGATAATGGGGCTAAGTGCCACTCCATTCAAGTCGAGCCTTCTCATTCAAGCCATATTCTTTTTTGCCAATAATTTTGACATTCTCGATTCTGAGGACAGTTTTCTAGATGGGTAGGGAGCATTTGATAAGTTTGATTTTTCATGTTTTTTTTTGTCATAGAAAGTGAGGGGGCTGATAGATCCCTCACAAAAATTATATTTCCGTTTAGCTTGTCAGTTAATTAGTAGTTTAGATGTCCTTTTCTTATAGGAAATCAAGGTTTCAGGTTTTTTTACTTCAGAGTTTGTTGTCGTCTATAGCCCTTGATTTAGTGCACTTTCACATTGATCAAATTGATGGCTAGGGTAGACCTAACATTTTCATCGCGCCGAAGTTTTCGACATTAATTATTTCCTCAGGCCATAACCTAAGCCATTAAGCGGTGTGGGTCATTTTGCATATTAATGATATGTCCTTTGGTTTTCTCAATGTTTATGCTCCTAATGACGCTTCCAAAAGAATATTATTATGGTGATGGTTTAGGTGACAACTTAACTCTTGCTTATTGGTTGGTTTGTCGTGATTTTAATATGGTGGAGCATCCTGATGATAAATGTTGTGCACTCCTGATGCTTTGCTGCCTTGGAGAACATGCTGCTTGGTATTACTTTATAATCTGTTGGGCCCTTTTCGATCTGATTCTCAACTGACAGGAATATTTTCCAGATTCCACTTGGTTTACTGGGACAAACCTCCCAAAAGGATCTGATTGTGTATTAAATCATCTTTGATCATTCTATTATTACTCAACAAGCCTATTTTAAGTTTTACATGCATGGCTCCACTGTTATCAAGGTTTGGTCTAATATGAGTTTCTTAGATCATCATCCAATAACATTTAAGGTTTTTTGGTAGCGGGGGCCCTCCCAAGGTGCCAAGTATGCATTTTTTTCTCAATTTCTTGTTGCTTTGTCACCCTAGAGTGATCCATCTCATCGCCAAAATTTACAACATTGCGCCATGTCCCCCTTTTGTTGTCAACTGGCACTCTTGGTTGGAGGTGGCACTCTAACGCACCTCCAAATTTCTCCACCATTTTTGGCAAACAGGTTACTCAGATTCAATGACGATCCAATTCCTTTCTACAAACAAAATTTTCATGTTTATCCTTACTCTTGGAATATAATCCTTTTGATCTTCATGGTCAATCTCGGTCTGCATCTCTTCGGCATAATCTCAAGATTAGTGAATCCTACGATTCTCGGGGGTGCTCAGATTCGATCGAGGATCAACTTGATAAAGGTGGGAGATAAATATTCTAATACCTTCTTTAAATTTGTCTGTGCCCAAACATGGTCATGAATAGATCAAGACCATATATGTGAGTCCCACCAGCGGCTTACCGAGATCCTAGAAAACTCTTCTACTAATGTTAAGCATTATTGTCTAGTGTTTCAAGCTTAGGAGGATTATCTTGAATGATATTCTCCTTAATATAAATTCCTTGATGTGGTACCTTCAATAAACCACTTCTCAGGATTCATCTTGTTATTATGCTCCTATTTCTTTAGATGAGATTCATGTTTCCTTACTTTGTATAGCTGATGATAAATCTCAAGGTGTGGATGGATTTCCCAAGTGAATTCTATTAAGCCATTTGGTTGATTATTGGTCCTAATTTACTTAGAGTATATCTTGAGGTGTTTCAATCTCGCTCCTTGGGAACTTTCATCAGTGAAGGAAACATCAAATTCATTCTGAAACATTGAAATCCATAGCTTATGAACAACTAGTGGATGATCAATTTTTTGAACATCTCCTACAAAATTATAGCTAAAGCTCTAGTTGTGTGGATTGCTAATGTTTTGTTGAAGATTGTGTGGCCTGAACAGAAAAGCTTTGTCGAAGGCTGTTATATTCTAGATAATCTTCTTATGGTTTTGGAAGGAATGGAATGGGCTCATATTTTTTGCCAGAAGTCTCTTTTTCTAAAAAATTATTTTTAAAAAGCTTATGATCGTATTGAGTGGCCATTTATTTTGGCTATGCTCAAGGCCTTAGGGTTTGGTGCTTTTTTTAATGTTGTTTCTACTCTTTTTTCCAATGCTTCCACTTAACTCACTATTAATGGCCATCGGTCTCAAGTCATTAGAATCTACCACTCGATCAGATAGGGTGTCCCTGTTGTTTTAGATTTGTTTTTTCTTATGCAAGATGCTTTGGGATAATTAATTGCTCATCGTGTTGACCAGGGTCGAATTTGTGGTATTACTTTGCATGACTACCACACATAGTTGATTAATGGGAATTTTAGACATGATTCCTTCCTTGCGGTGGCTAAGTCTTGTTATCCAAAATTTACCCCAGGGTAATTTTGATAACTTGGATAATTTCTCTAGAGTCAGATAGATAGAAATGGTTCAAACAAGAAATATAGATTTTGGGGGGAACACCTTTGATTGTTTATAACTCCCTGTTTTCAAGAAAAATATAAGGAGTTAGCTAAAATTTGCAAAAATAAGAAAAAGACCTATTTTAATGTATTGCAGGTTTGGAGGCTACGAGTGAAACAACTATGGGTTGAACTAGGGTTCCTCATCCTTAACTTGGGTATGAAATTCTAAGAAAACAATGTATTGTGGAAACGTCGGGTCCCGACATCCCAGGAAACACAAGTCCCATCATGATACGAGTTCCCTGAAATGGTGATTTTCCTGATTTACAAAGGAATAAAGTGTATTGCAGATAAGGAAGAGTTGGACAGCCAAAATTTCTTGGGTGAGTTGGGATGTGGGTGTGTAGAATGGATGAAATGGCCACAAGCCTATGTGTTGTGGATAAGGCAGACGTTTGGGGCCCGTGCAGTCTAAGTACAGCGGGGACATGAGTTCCCCCCAAACCTGAAATCACCACACATCAGTGGAGGAAATTCCATGTGGGTATGGTGGGGGTCAATGGCCCACCTAGCCAAGTAAATGGTGGACGCACAAAGATGGAAGATCCCAAGATGGGTGACATGGAGAAAGGATCCCCAAATGCCACAGGTACCGTGGGGACATGAGTTCCCCATGAAGGCCAAATATCTGCATATCAAGGAGACAAAGTGCATTATTGATAAGGTAGAATTCATTGGCCCAGGTGGCCCTTGTGCCAAAGAGACATGAGTTACCCGAAAACCCGCAATACAAAGGTAAAGTGGTTTATTCTAGATTATGAGAATGCGTATGGAACACCCTAACCTTGAACTTCAAACAGACATAAATTTTGACCCGGAGCTCCGATTTTGACAAAACTGGGACTTTTTTGAAAATCTCTCAACATCCTCTTCTCAAAAAAATTAAATTTCTTGCTCCCATAAAATGCAATAAATCCCTGGAAAAACGAAAAACATCTATTCACACTTAAAAGGCCATAACTTTTGTAATCTATCAACAGATTTTCACAAAATTGGTCTCATTGGAACCGTGACTCTAAGAACGATGGAAAAAAATCAAGAAATGCAATATGTAAAATATGTCACTAAGATTAGAAATGAATGGTTTCAATTGTTACTCAACTAATTAATTTTGAATTAACTTTCCTTGTGGCTGATGCATATAGGAAATATTATTTTCAAAAAATAATTTAGAGGTCTTCTCTAATATCCTCCTTTTCTTTATTAGTAATATTTCCAATGTGGAAATCTAATCACCTAATTATTTCTAAATATTAGCAATGTAGATATTTCCTGTGTTCAAGTCATGACTTTTTATTCATAATGCATTAATACAAAGACCTTTGTTTCTTAAATTTAGTAGATTTTCCATCATGGAGTTTATCCTAGTCATATATTTCTATGTGACTTGTACCTAATGTAACCGTTTCTATTCTAAAAATTGATAACATCATAAAAAAAAGCTCATTAAAAGTTCTGAAGGTCATTTACACATTGGGAAACGTGTGATTTAACAAAGGGAATTGCTTATGAGCATGAAAAGCATGAAGTAGAACATGTATTATCCTAACAAAATTATTTGTAATATGTTGAGTGAAATCAATAATTTATTGGGGGTAGGCATCCATGAATTCTTCCCCAGTGTGTGCTATCTTTGGATATCCTTAAAAATTCCTCCTTTATTTCCATGTAGATAGGACTAGCTCCTTGGGTAAACTTCTTATTTTGTAGCCTCTAGAGGATGTTTGTAGGACTATCATACTTGAGGTACACCATTATCGATTCAAGTTGTGCCAATGCGCAAGTCATTAATTTTTCCATAGCATGAGTATTCCACGTTCCTTTTAGAGTAGTAGATGAAATAGTGGTTATGGAAATGAAAGTAGAACAATCCCTTACTAATTATGGTAAGGTGTGTGGTGTCCAAGGAAAATATATTTTAGCTTGAAAATTTCCTAGGGGGAAAAAAATATGGCTCATGAAACTATGAGTGACCATACGAGCATGAAAAGGAAAATTGGAATGAAACAGGGAATTAGAAGGAGTGAAACATCAGTTATTGATAAGAAAGTTTTGGAAACATATGGTGTGATAGAAGGAAGTAATACACGATGAATACACTAACTAAATTAGAGTGAAAGTGAAGGAAAGGAAAGGAAATAAGGATAAGGTTTCATTGAAGCCTTCAACTTAGCCTTAGAAGGTCTTCGAGAAAGTGTTCCACATGATGTTCGAGATGAAGAAGATACAACAATAAGATGAGTTAATGAATAATTTATATAAGTAGAAGATATGGTTTTAGGAGATACACTAATTGATTTTGAAACTAATATAATCACTAAAAATTCGAGGAAGAAACAATAATAATGACTTAGGGAGACAATTATACATTCATTGGTGATTGAAAAAAGGATAAGAAACAATTGAAGAAATGTGTGAAGAAGAATAAGACATGAATAGAAACCTCTAGAGAAATAGAAGCCAAGATAGATGGAGAAATAATGGAAGTCGTAGAAATAGGGGAAGATAAACATGGATTTTGAAAATCAATAGGCTCTAAAATACCATGATCTCCTCCTACTTCATCTTTGGAAGAAGAAATAGTATAAATGAGAATAATACTAGTGAAAGGTCCTAGGGAAGGTGGAATAAAAGAAGAAGAAATCATACCTATATAATTAGAAATTGAAGAAGTATAATGAAAAAGAATGTGCATATGATGTAAAAATAGAATAGTACTCACCAAAGGAATACTAAGAATAGGTATAGTTTCAAATGGTCTTGTGGATATCCTAAGAAACCTTCTAGAGCTTTTTATCTATATTCTTGGAGAAGGAACATAATGAGGACCAAATTTTCCTTTTGATAGAGGAGAAATAGAGACAAGAATATTCTCAAGCTGAATTGGTTTAGCACCTTAGTCATATGAATCTTCTTCCTTATGTTCCCTCTTTAGTTGTACTACATTTCTTGACGTAAAATTCCCTTCCATAGACTCTGTCCCATTGGTTACTAGGTTCATAAGGAACTTTTAAATTTCTCATATTGCTGGCCACTAGTTCATCATTGAACTAATCCTTATAAACTAGCTCATTTGTATGTGGCTCTATCACAAGTGTGCTTGCACAATTATCCCACCCTTCCTTTTGGGTCAAAATATATTAGAGTATGATAGTCTAGGTATAATGATGTCATATGGGATGCTACTCTCTTAGCATTTTTCCAATCAATCGAGATTGTTGAACCTAATGAGAAATGCGCAAGAGGATAAGTAAAATTTTAAAATTTTTTTCCTTTTCCACATGATTGATGTCATGGAAAAATTGATTTATAATGTCATTCTCAATTAGATTGTCTAAAACATATATGGGCAGTATAAATAAGATAGAGAGAATCCCCTCTACTCTTATCACTATACAGTCGTGATACCAACAGGAATATCCTCAATTTATAAATGAATTATTTACTCTTGGAATTATCCAAGGTACATAGGGGTGTGTAAGTGTGACATGGAAAATCACATGGTAATAGTTATTATAGATATCCTCCACCTTATTCCTATAATAATGCATGTGCATATTGTTAAAGACCATAGGGACTATATGTTTCGGTTGTGGTGACCAACT
Source organism: Taxus chinensis (assembly GCA_019776745.2). Taxonomy (NCBI): domain Eukaryota; kingdom Viridiplantae; phylum Streptophyta; class Pinopsida; order Cupressales; family Taxaceae; genus Taxus; species Taxus chinensis. The sequence continues at coordinate 652,695,391 of CM034152.1, forward strand.
AGTTCTCCCATAAATTGTTGGATTACACACATGACATTAACAAAGTAAGACAACATATATAAATTTTCCTTCTCAATGGAAATCACAAGATTATTGTAGAGGTTAAAATATAGACATCTAGCTAGCTTAGGTATCTTTAGGTCATTGATGATCATGATTAGCAGGGGTACCTAAGTTTTATCGACATACACAATATCGGGCGATTCAATAATTATATTCATTAGGGTGATTCCCAATCTCACTAAACATTTGAAACATATTATATTCATTATTTATTTTTCAAATTTGGACTTTTAACTAGTCAGATCCTCTTCCTAAACTTCAAGCATAGTATTAAGGTTATTTATCTTTCCCAAGTACTCCAATGTTTCTTGATTGAACTGAATATTAGATCAAGGGATATGTTCGTATGCATAAAAAACATCTTTAGTTATATTCATAATTATATTTCCTCCTTTGGATTTTAAAATTCCTCCTATAAATCCTATACTATCACCAAAAACATCCAATATATAGTCAACACAAGGCATTAGCTATACTTTTCCACCTAAAATATGCAACCCTATCTATCTAATGGCCACTAGGTAAGCCACACACCATTATTTTTCCTATTCTATATCATCATCATTATCTATCAAACTATCTCCATATACCTTTTTTTCGCGGCTATATAAGGTTCTGAGCCAATGACTTGTTTTTCAAAAATTGTCTCTCCAAAGAGATGTTCCAAGTAGAATGTGTGCAGGTAATCTTCCATTGACAATAATCTTTAAAATAATTGATCAACTATATGTATGCAAAGATCTCAATCTTGGTAAACAATAATACTTTTTTTTTTCTTTTTGATAACTCGAATTTAGACTTTAAAAGCTCAATTATAGATTGAGTACTAGCTGGAGCTTGTGCATGAAATCCTTTCAAGAGTCATGTAAATCTTGTTAATTTGTGCTAAAATGGCGGTATATCATTGCAGAATTGAAGTCTAGTGTGTCATTTAACAATTTATTCATTTTTCAATGATTTTCAGGTTTTAAGCTACTAATGGCTTTTGGTAGTTTTTTTGGCTTTAATTTATCACTTTTCATTTTTCATCATGTATTTCCATGGATTTTGTCTATCTCTTCACCACTAAGTCTCGTTAATTCCACATGTTGTTTCTCTTTATAAGAACCATATCAGAGTATGAAAGATGAGCCTATGAACCGTTTATAATATAAGTACGGATATATATGGTTCTTATGAACTGTTTATATTATATTATCTTTCTGTCATGTATGTTTCAATGAAAAGTGAAAAAAAAAAATCACCACATATGTACAATTTTTGCAATGTTAGACTATAAAGAACCTCTATTAGTCATTGCAAAGTGCAAACTAATAAAAAATATCCGTACTTATATTATTTTTGCAATGTTAATTGCTTGATAGGTCAAGTAAATTATAGTGAAATGTGAGCCAATAAGAAAGTTTCAAGTTCCTACACAATTCACAATGTTAGTTGTGTTGTGATCAATATGTTAGAAACTTTCAGTGTTGTTTGAATACAAAATTAAGAAGAGAAACAATGTACATAGTGACATATTTTATTTTCCATTTATTTTATTCAATTCTATTTTGGATGAAAGGATAGAGGGTACATGCATATAATGTTTGAAGTGAAACCCTCTATGTAATTTCCTTATCTTTTAATTCATTATATCTATGAAATAAGTTACAGTTTAAAAAAATAGAAAACACGATAATGGTGACATGTAACTAGTGAGTTATATTCAAGACAAAAACCTAGAGAATTACAATACTATCTTGTAAGATAGGAAAATAATTACAAACTATTAAATGAGCCATATGATGGAACATGAATTAATTTATATCAATTAATAATGATTTATTAATTAATTCAAATAATTTAATATTAAAAATATGTTATAGTAGCATAATTATGAATAATAAAGATAATTATATCTTAAATAGAAAATAAATAGTTTAAATTTTTAGAGCTAATTCTTGATAAAAAATAGTGTTCTCTTCAATATAAGATATACTATTTGATAATGGCATTTAAGATAGGGGTGGCTTCTAATGTTTAAATTTTCAAATGTTTTTTTCCGTAATATGGACGGATCAGTGAATATATAGCAACTTAGAGCATACACCGAATCCTCAATAAGGAATGAATCTTTAACACAAACTGAGCACACCGATCAACCTCATATGGAGCAACATAAACTGAATCCTCAATACATGTTGCATGTAAATAATGGAATTTAAGCAATAAAATTATTTATATTATTGTTTTAATTATAAGGATGTATAATATAATTAACTATGACTTGTACCACTTAAAAAAAACTCAAATGTAGGATGATGTTTAATTTAGGCCGAATAAACTAGCATCAAGAATTTATTAAGTAATTGTATTATTGTTTTTACGAAATCAATTTCTTTTCATAAAAAAATTTATCAGTTGTCTTAATGTCCATTCTTGATGAAAAAAAATTAATAACTAATAGCTTTCATTACCCCAAAGTTCTAAAACCTTGAAATTTTTCATTTTTTAAAAAATATGCATGGTCATATATAATTTCTCGCTAAATAATTATTAAAATATTTAATCAATATAAACATTATTTTTAAAAAATACATTTTACATAATTAAAATATAAGTAAATAATATTAATTATATTATTGTTTTAATTAGAAGGATGTATAATATAATTAAAGGATTTCATCCCTACAAAGTCCGCTTATAAATGGCCAACCTTAAATATTTTTTATATAAAAAAATATGTTTTGGTGGACGCATCCCATCTAAATCGTATTTACAGAATTGGATGAAAACCCATAGGGAGTCTTTCCGCATCCAGATTTCTTATGTCTGCAAACTCAACAAAGGTTTTTATATTTTTACCTTTCATGAACCCTAATAGGTCCAGAAGCTTATGAATAAGGCAGCACACTGGTATTCAGGAAATACACTTCTTGTGCTTTCCTCTTGGACTGCAGATCTTAGCCCTACTAGTCTGATTTCACTCAAAATCACTCTTTAGATTGAGCTCCCCTGGTCTTCATGTTCATCTCTGGTATTTTTTGGATGATATAGTCAAACCCATTGGCAGGGTGTTATGTCATGAACATGACTATTTTTTTACGCCCGACCCAATAAGTGTGTATGTGTCAAAAAGGACCTGGCGAATGATTTAAGTGACCATCTGAATAATTAGTTGGCGTCCCTGAAAATATCTCAAAATTTCATGTATTTAAACCTCCCAAACACGTGTTTTCACTGTTAGCCCTTGAACCATTGTATTAGATATTTTCCCCTTTTAGCTCTCTCTAAACCTATACCCGCGCCATCTGCGACATTGAAATCTATGGTTACTCCTCAGGCTGATGGTTGGAAGATGGCGTGTTCAAAAAATCAGTTAGGAGCGTGGTATTCCATGGAAGTTATTCCCCCGTCTTCTCCTTCGCCGCCTGCCAAACATGAGCCTCTGATAGAGGAACCTAATCCTTTGGCTTCCATTGTGGCCACTTCCTCGATGAGCCAAGAGATGCACACAACTATTGAGAAATATGGGAATTTGACATCAAATTCTCTACCACTGTGATGTTCACGTAGCCCACCTCATGAGGTTGAGTGTGGTGTGCATAGAATTAATGAGGATAAGTGCTACTCCATTCAGGTCGAGCCTTCTCATTGAAACAAGATTTTGATTGCCAATAATGTTTCCATTCTCAGTTTTGAGGACAGTTTTCCAGATGGGTAGGGAGAATTTTATATGTTTGATTTTTCATGAATTTTTTGTCATGGAAGTTGCGGGGGATGACAGATCCCTCATGAAAATTCTCTTTCCATTTATCTTTTCAATTAATTAGCGATTTAAATGTCCTTTGCTTATTGGAAATAAACGTTTCTGGGTTTTTGCTTTAGAGTTTGCTGACGTGTATAGCCCCTGAGTTAGTGCACTTTCACACTCATCAAATTGATGGCTGGGATAGAGCTAGCATTTCAATCATGTCGAAGTTTTTGACGTTAATTATTTCCTCGGGCCATGACCCAAGCCATCACAAGGTGTGGGTCATTTTGCATATTAATGATATGTCCTTTGGTATTCTTAATGTTTATGTTCCTAATGATGCTTCCTAAAGAATCTTATTATCACGTTGGTTAGGTGACAACTTAACTCTTTCTTATTGGTTGCTTTGTCAAAAATTTATATTGGTGGAACATCTTGATGTTAAATGTGGTGCACTCTTGATGCTTTGGCTCCATGGATAACAAGCTGCTTGGTATTACTTTAAAATCTGTTGGGCCCTTTTTGATCCGATTCTCAACTGGCGGGAATATTTTGCAGATTCCACTTGGTTTAATGGGAAAAACCTCCAAGAAGGATCTGATCACGTATTAAAACATCTTGATCATTCTATTATTACTCAGAAAACCTATTTTAATTTTTACACGCATGGCTCCACTGTTATCAAGGTTTGGTCTAATGTTATTTTGTCAAACCATTATCCAATAACATTTAAGGTTATTTGGCAGGGGGGCCCTCCTAAGGTGCCGATTACGCATTTTTTTCTCAATGTCTTATTGTTTCGTCACCCTAGAGTGATCCATCTCATCGCAAAAATTTAAAACATTACGTTGTGTCCCCATTTTGTTGTCAGCTGGCGCTCTTGGTGGGAGGTGGAACTCTAACACACCTCCAAATTTCTCTCTCGTTTTGGAAAATAGGTTGCTCAGATTCGAAGACAATCTGATTATTCTCTACATAAATAATTCCAATGGGTATCCTTACTCCAGGAGTACAACCCTTTTGATCTTTAGGGTCAATCTTAGATTGCATCTCTTTGGTATAAGCTCAAGATCAATGAATCCTACACTGCTAAGGGTGCTCAGATTAGATTGGTGCTTAGATTAAATTGAGGATCCACTTGATAAAGGTGGGAGATAAATCTTCTAAGAGCTTTATTAAATCCATCTGTGCTAAGTATGCTCATCAATAGATCAAGGCTATATATGAGTCCCACTAGAGGCGTACCAAGATCTAAGAAAACTCTTCTACTTTTGTTAAGCATTATTGTCTGGTGTTTCAATATTAGGAGGATCATCTTGAATGATCTTTTGCTTATCATACATTCCTTGATGTGGTTCCTTCAAAAATAACTGCTTGGGATTTGGCTTGTTGTTATTCTCCTCTTTCTTTAGATGAGATTCATGTTGCCTTACTTTGTTTATCTGATGATAAATCTCCCAGTGTGGATGGCTTTCCAAGTGAATTCTATAAATCCATTTGGTCGATTATTGGTCCTAGTTTACTCAAAGCATATCATGAGATGCTTCAATCTCTCTCCTTGGGAACTTTCATCAATCAACGCAACATCAAGTTCATTCTGAAACCAGCCAATCCAAAACTTATGAACAACTAGAAGAAGATAAATTTGTTGAACATCTCCTACAAAATTATAGCTAAAGCTCTAGCTCTGTGGATTTCTAATATTTTGTCGAAGATTATGTGGCCTGAAAAGACAAGCTTTGCCAAAGGACGTTATATTATGGATAATCTTCTTATGGTTTGGGAAGGAATGGAACATTCTCTTATTTTCTGTCAGAAGCGTCTTTTTCTAAAAATTGATTTTTAAAAAGCTTATGATCGTATTGAGTGGCCCTTTAATTTGGCTATCCTCAAGGCCTTAGGGTTTGTTGCTTTTTTCTGTTGTCTCTACTCTTTTCTCCAATGATTTTTCTCAACTCACTATTAATGGCCATCAGTCTCAAGCCATTTGAATCTACCACTCTATCAGACAGAGTGTCCTCCTTGTTTTGGATTTTTTTTTTCTTGTGGAAGATGCTCTGGGATAATTAATTTCTCATCATGTTGACCAGGGTCAAATTTGTGGTATTACTTTACCTAACCACCAAAAATAGTTGATTAATGGGCATTTTAGACAGGATTCCTTCCTTACGGTAATTTAGCCTAGGGTAATTTTGATAACTTGCATAATTTATCTAGATTCAGATAGATAGAAATGGTGGAAACAAGAAATTAGGATTTTCAGGAGAACACCTTTGGTTGTCTATAACTCCTCTTTTCAAGAAAAATCTAAGGAGTTAGCTAAAATTTGCAAAAAAAAGAAGGAGACCTATTTTAATGTATTGCGGGTCTAGATGCTACTAGTGGAACAACTACGGGTTGATCTAGGGTTCCTCATCCTTACCTTGGCTCTGAAATTTGAAGAAAACAAGGTATTATGGAAATATCGAGTCCTGACATTCCTGGCAGCACAAGTCTAATTAGGACACGAGTTCCCTGAAATGGAAATTTTCCCAATTTACAAAGGAATGAAGTGTATTGCAGATAAGGCAAAGTTATATGGTCCAAATGTCCTAGGTGATTTGGGATGTGGGTGCGTAGAAAGGATGAAATGGCTACAAGCCTATGTGTTGCGGATCAGGTAAAAATTCAGGGCCCATGCGGTCCAAGTACCGTAGGGACATGAGTTCCCCCCAAAGCTGAAATCAGCACACATCAGTGGAGGAAATTCCATGCTATTATGGCAGGGGTTAATGGCCCACCTAGCCAAGTCAATGGAAGATGCATAAGGATAGAAGATCCCAGGATGGGCATCGTGGAGAATGGAGGCCTAAACAACACAGGTACTATGGGGACGTGAGTTCCCCATGGAGGTGAAATTTTTGCATATCAAGGAGACAGAGCGCATTGCAGATAAGGTAGACTTCGTTTGCCCTAGCAGCCCTTGTGCCACAGATACATGAGTTCCCCAAAAACCTGCAATTCCTACAATACAAAGGGAAAGTGGTTTATTCTAGATTATGAGAGTGCGCATGGAACACCCTGACCTTGAACTTGAAATGGGCATAACGTTTTACCCGGAGCTCTGATTTTGAAAAAAATGGACTTTTTCGAAAATCTCTCGATATCCTCAGCTCCAAAAAAATTAAATTCTTACTTTTTTTAAATGTAAGAAATCCGTAAAAAAAACTCAAAATATATGCTCACACTCAGAAGGCCATAACTTTTGTAATTATGAATGGATTTTCACAAAATTGGTCTCTTTTGAACTATGACTATGAGAAGGACACAAAAATCAAGAAATATAGAAATTGATGAATATTTTATGATTATTTCAAGGGTAATGTGTGAGGGTTTTAATAATGATTTTATTAGTGGTTGGAGGCATTTAATGATAATGGGTTATCATTCCTTCTCTGATGTAGGTTATGGGACACCTTGAGATTGCTTTTATAACTCTGAAATTACCAACCACACTCATTTATTATGACTTGCAATTGGTTGAAAAGTGGATTTCTAGATTTACATCTTCTCTCTCTCTCGCTTCCAAAACTCTATAAATTGGAACACTGGGTTCATTATAAAGGAATGATAGTTTGAGTAACAAAACTCTGTCATTTTACTTTTGTGAACCCAATATGCTAGAGGCCTTTGTAGTTGACTCTTTGCATTGTGATCTAGGCCTTTCCTTTGTAATAGTTTGGATGATGCATATTAAGGAAGCAATACATTCAAGTTTGTGGATTTATCTTCCCTTGCTGAGTTTAGTGCATTCTCCTTGCCTATCTAACATTGTTACAAATGTTTATGTCTACTCCAAACTCTTACATGGACCTATTATTATTGTGCATGCATGGAAATGTGTTGTGAATGTTGTTATTAGACTATGGAGAACTTTCATCACCCTCTTTGATATGCATTTTGATTCCATTTTCACATATTGAAATTTTTTCTCATTCCCTTCTTTTGGTGAATCACCTTTACAGTGTATTTTTCCTTCCTTTAACTATTATTTATCTCTTTGTGATCACTTGAAAATTATAGGATGGAGATAGGAGATTCATCTCAGTAGAGTTATTTTGCACTAGGATTATGAAGAATAACAATCTTTCTGTGGAGGTCTATCTAATGTAGTTAGTCCCACAACTTTGAGATAATACCCATGTTACCTAGTCACATTGTGAGCTAAAGCACACACACTTGTGAAAATTAGAGGGTGTTATGATTTAGTGATAACAAGTCTCAGCAGAATGTTGCTATCATTTATGATTATTTATATAATTTTTGTTTAGCCTCTGGTTCCATCATTCAGATGACTAAAAATCTTGGTTTTCACCAAATTTGTTTGCCAATGTATGATTATCTTCAGGATTACCCCTGAACTTGGAATGGTTACGGTGATTAGTTTCACTTTCTAGGAATTCATTTTTGCTTTGATAGTGATTTGTGACTCTCTGAATGTATATGGTTAATAGGGTGGATTAGAAAAACATGAAGCGGTCCTCCAGACCGCTATCCTTAGTTGGAAACTTTCAGGTGTGTATGAAAATTCTTTCTGCCACCCATGTTTATTACTTTTCTTATTTGTAACCATCTCATGCCTCATTTAATCACCTGGCTAAAATTATGCAAAATTTTCTCTAGTGTAAAATTTTTGATTCAGTTGGATTTCATCGTGTAGTATGGGATGTTTGTTTCCTCCCTCACGAGCAAGGTGGTATGAGAATTCCTGATCTTTACAGGAAAAGTGGTACTCTGTGTACTCAGTTTATTATTCGTAGTGTTTTTGGGGATCAAATTTTCCAGATTCTATTGAGATATTGTGTTGATCTAGTTCCCCATATGCTAAGCAAAGCTAGAATGGTATTGGTTTACATACTCTTATTATTAAGTCTACTCCAGTCAAGATTTCAGGTACCTTTGTGGCTAAGAGAATTTGGAAAGGCTTCAATCCGGTGAAGTGCTTTTTACAGTGGGTTGGAGATGGATTTCACAGTGGCCATTTGTTTAATCCTCACAACATCTTGTGGTCATCAATTACTTCTAAGGGCATGCTTCTTTTAGTTAAACTTCCAAGCATCAAATCCATTAAATGTATTTGTAAAGGCATTTACACTATACAGGATATGGTGCACCGCAGAGATTGAATCGCTTGACCTCAACCTAAATCCAAATTCAATTTGCATAATTATGGTCTTCCTTCAATTTTTATGATTTAGGAGCTTCTTCTAGATCTGATGCTCCATAAATTTGGCCTCCATCTACCCGCTACTTGTTTGCGCAATTGACGATGGAATCAGGATATAGATTTTTGTCATTACAATTCTCACATTGTCTATCAACTTCTATATCCTGAGTCACTCACAATTGCAAAGCTAAATACTCGATTAGGACTCTAGTTACCTCCCACTACCTAGCTTTGCAGGCTTTCTCATTCTTGGAACCCTCTTCTTTAACCTAAAGTAAACCATATTCTATGGTTCTTGATTTATCAAGGTCTATTTTTAGGTGAATGGCTTTGGCATATTGGAATTTTCATCTGACCTTCACCTTTTTCTCTAGCCCAGAATCTTTTTAACATTTATTCAAGTTTTTCCCATGTGCGTAGCCTATTTGGCATTGGATTCATTCCTAAATTTTCTCTCTATCACTCCAAGTTTTTCTCCTGTCAACTGTCTTTATTTGGGGACTTTATTTGATGGCCTCATATAATCACTAATTTATGGTATCTATTTTATGCATGCATTTTATTTCATATCAAAAAAGCTCGCAATGCATCTTTTCAATAATGATCTTACAGTTCTTAGCTTTTCTACTAATGAAAAGGTCATTATTTTTTATACATTGCAATCTCATATTCAAGCTCATGATACAAAGGTTACTTTGGAATTTGGGCACCTGTAGGAATGAATGGATCACTGGGGGAGTGTGTCATGTACCATGAGCTAGGTTTTGTCTGATCTACCACTAATGTAACCTCAACCCTCACCACCCTATTGGCCACTACCTGTGAATACATGTCAGAGGAACCACTCTCATAGCTACTGATATTCCTCCCCTTGGGCTCTCTCTACCCTATCCTCAGTAGGACCTTCCTGGAGTCTGCTCTGGAGGGAGAAAGGCATTACCAACACTCGTCGGTGGGGCTTGCCACCAAAATAAATGAAAAATATTTTGGGATGTCCACCACCTGGGTGGGGAATTTAGGAGGATCTTCAAATGAGGTTTCCAGAGCAGGAGGGTTGGGAAGTGTATCTTCCAGTTGGTCAGTCTACTAGTGGAGCTTTCATCCTTGCTTGAGATGATCCTCTCCTGGTGTAGTGACAGCGTGTGCCTGATGTTTCTTTTTTCATTTTTAGATGATTTATTATTTCCCTTTAGGCGTGCTCTTGTAAGACTTCATGGTGTTTTGTGTTTTTCCTTATGGCATACTTTTGTTTCCCTCATGTTGTCCGGTCACCTCACTATGTAGCTCTCGTTTATATTAATATAAATGTATGTTCCAATAGTAAAATTTTAATAATTTTTAGAATAATATTCTTTGAATTTTCCATTAAAAAATAAAAAAATTACATCCATTTTAAAAAATTAAATAAAATCTATTCTTTTTTTCAAAAATAAATAATTATATATGATCATTTTATGAGGTAAGTATTGAGTATATTTTAACTTGTTTTTATTTTTACTTAACAAACATTAAATATAATAATGTGGGAGCTTCGATATGGAATTCAAAATAATACATAAATATAGAATGAAATAATTCCAATTGAGAATTGGAGATAAATTAACCATGTGTATTATATTATTAAATATATATTGTTTAAAATGTTTACTCTATTAAAAAACTTATTATAATATTATAAAATATTGTTTGTTAAATTTTAGCCAGTATAGTTAACAAAATATCTTCAATTATTTTCCCTTACATTTAGTTTATATTTATTGATAGAGTATATCTTCATATTTTAATAATAAACTTGGAACACATGACTTGGGTTAAAAGCATACGGATTAAACTTGGTATCAATATAAATATATTTTTTGATCATATGGTATAGACATATATATTTTAGATACATCTATATAAAAGATTGTGAGATATGATTCACAAGGTTCCTATATTGTATTTGTGACATAAGTGCAATAACTGCTTCAAGATGGACACCTCTTGACATCTTTTATATAGATTTAGCTAAGACAGATATGTTAGTAGGGTTGACAAGTACTACATTTTAATTTAACACATAAAACAAAACATTTCATCAAAATTAAAGTGTGTAATGTATATGCCATTAAATTATAGTAAGAGAACCATTTGAAAATAATCTATATGTGCAATATAAATTAGTATAAAAATTAAATAATTATTTAATACTAATGAAAATTCCATGTACATGACATAAAATGAAAAATTCATAGGATGAAATTTGTAATAAGTAGATTTTACTATTTTTCTTTGTATATTTTCCCCATCATTCCATTTGAAAAGTAGTTTTCTTTTCATCATATTTTGATAGTGGTCATATGTAAATGGTGGTGATATTTATAGTCCTTCCAAAAACTTTGTTTGAGAGGCAGAGAATTTTTTTAAACAATTTCTTTTCTTCTATTCTATATTAACTATAAATTTTGAAAGAGTCAAATATTGTGATTTGTGTAAATTGTCAATGTCGAAGCCAACCGTAATAGTAATTTACATGTGCATCTCCTTTATATTGGTGTACTTGGAATTGTACGCAGAGTTTGATCTTCATATGGTATTCCAGAGTAACTATCAAACTCAATCATAACATATGTTGATAATTTTATTAGGATAATCCTTGGTTTGCATATTATGCTATAAATATACCCTATAAGTCCATTTACAATATATACATCTATCCAAAGATTGGAGATTAACACAACCATTGCATCATCAAGAATTAATAACTCAACATCACATTCATCATTTAGATCTGCTATTGGTTTTATGGTACAACCTACTTTTATTGTAATTCTATGTGTAATAGGTCATTTAAATAAATGGAATTTTATTTTTTATTGTTATCCACATTAATATTTTTTGTGAATATAGGTATAGTATTATAAATTTATTTGTTGGTAGCTATGTATAATCCAATGTTAGTTCTTGTTATCAATAAGTTTCAAAAATCAAATTTCATATACACATCTCTCAAATTTGTGAGAAATTTTTGAAACCTTGTTTGGTCTTGAATTTCTCTTTCTTATTTCAATAACTTATAAAAAGAAATAAACGTTTTCAGTTCTTTCCGGAATGGATTTGCATGTCTATTACTATCATATGATGTTCTATCAATACTAGAAAAACTATGCCCTGAATCATCTAGAAAAATAATAGAAATATCTGAAAAAAAAATCACGTTTTCAATATTTTAAGTAATAATTGATTAAGGAGAGAGTCTTGTGTTTTCTACAAAAAAGTCCACCGAAGCTAATTTCATAAATCGTTATATATTTTTGGTGGCATACCTCTTCTTGAAAAGTGGTAATCCTTGTTCTTTATAGTTCTATAAAATCCATGATAGGGATTAAAACTTGTGAATGGATAAATATTGCAAGAATACATTGAAATTTGTAACTCCTCTCAGTAGAGTAATAGAAAAGGATAACATTTTCTAAATCGTAAATCTAGAAATGTTTGACGAATGAAACCGATTACATATGATTTTCTAGTTCTTTTTCTTCCACGAATTAAAACGCATAATGGAACGGATTTATTGTGTTTATGACAAGTTTTCGTAATTATATTGACATGTTATCATAATTTTTAAATCATTTATCCATAATGTTTTTACAATCCCTCATTTGATTTATGTAGGAACATCCCAGTTTTAATGAAATTTTTCTTAGGTTTTCCTACATCCTAGGTTAAATGAAATATTTCTCAATTTTTCCTAACTATGGATATGTGCGATCCTTGGAAGGAACACATGAAGCAAAGAGAGTGTCCAAGAAGGTGTATGCGCATAGATGAAACAAGTAAACCAGAAGGGTGAAATGACTTGTAACCTATCTTGGAACGTATCACACGTATGGAAAAGTGCGTAGGAACATGGAAGAATGTTAGGTAAAAAAAAATTGTACATGGAGATGAAATAACATAAAATAATGATGAACCATAATGTTTTGTGAACAAGAGTCTGTGGAGGACACACAAGTTGAAGCCACACAAATGATGTACATGAGATGTAATACAAAAGATAATAACATGGGTCCGAAAAGTTCACTAGGGATCCTTGAGGAGGAATACTGTTTATTATATAGGGCACATTACTTGGATGAAAGACAAAGTGCACACATATTTTTAGGAAACCCATAATAGAAGGAAGGGTGTAGAAGAAATATAGACATTATAACCTTAGGATAAGAGGGGAGGTAGATTTGTCTTGAAATATGACAGATGTTGGACTTGTCTCATCATGTGGGTTAATAATGGGAAGTTAGTTAAAATACCAATCATATATTGCAACCACTAGATGTATGTTGTGTAATTGAAGAGGATAAATGATGATAAGATGAATAATAAAATTTATGAGTTTGAGTTCAAATTATGATCTAAGAAGGAACATATTGGAATATTCGCTAAGGTAGAGGAAGAAGTCAGAGATGCAACTATAAAAGGGTTCAAGTTTGCGATTTTTTGGTTTTAAAGGTATCTTCATTGAGGGGTTTATGATTGTGGGCCATTGCAACAAGCATATAAGTAAATACTCTTAAGCAGGCCCTTAGGAGAATAATAGAGTGTACAAAATATCCATGAGGGTTTTTGTAAGCTCCATAGTTAAAAGACATTTGTAAATTGTGTAAGGACCTCGTATGAATATAAGTCAAAAAATTATTTTTTTCTTGTTCATGACTCTAAAGGTGGGCATGGTCTTGAACTTGATCTCCTTTAATTGGTATTAGAGAAATATGTTCTCATTCGAGTTTAGTAAGTAGAATGTCAAAATAACGAAACTAGCGGGAGAAGTTTTTTTTCTCCACTGTGAGAAAATATGGGTAGAGAATAAGAGAATTTTAAAAGTGTAACAGTTAGAGGAGAAAAAGGATATTCCACCCTGAAAAGGTGAAGAAAATCAAATAATGATGAAGATTTTTTAGAAGATCATCGAGTAACTCAAGAGTGTAAGAACTAGACTGGAGAAATAAAATGATTGATGGAAGGATCTTGAGACTCTTAGAGACAAATAGAAGGTGATGGCATGAGAATATAATTCACTAGTAGAAATTTAATGATTTATTTAACAAATATGGAAATAATGCTAAAACCTTAGGATATTGTAGAGTTATGTGTAATAATTAAGTGTTAAAGAACATGTATGACACAATAAATAAGCAAATTAAATTATAAAATGTAAGTGCAAGAGAGGGAATAAAAGACATAATTGATTTCAAAATAAACCCCAAATTATGCCAAACTGGAAAACTAATTTGAGGAAATTGTCACAACCGCATTCAAAAAATGTAAAACTATTAGAATATGCAGAACCAGGGTGTCTGGAATGGTGTTGGGGCTCCTAGGTGTTAGAGACCTCTATTGGGCACTTTTGAATTCACATAGTCTCAAAATTTGGTTTTCAAATTGTCACAAGGTGGTCACTAACCTTCATTGTTGATCACTTGTATGCCACACTATGTCAACATAATTCATGTTTAACCTGCAAAACAAATGATCTCCTACAAAACACCAAAACACATCAAATCATCAAAATAAAATTCTAGAACTTGCTAGTAAGAATGACCCCAGCTGTCATTTAATAGAGTGAAATTATAACGGAGTACTACATGAAATTTTAGGCTCCATGTAGTTCTTGTGTGTGTGTGTGTGTGTTAAAGAATTGTATCCTAGGAGACCCTTGTAGAAGTGCACATGATAGAGGGAAATAACTAGATGTACCAACGTAAATAGATGTCTGGATGGAATAGAAAGAACATCCCATTCCTATGAAGTGTATATAGAAAATTTATTCCCTTGTCCCTTGAATGAGTAATAGATGGATTCTTAGATGCTCTTACAACTCCTTTGGATGCATCCTTAGGTGGTGATAGTATATGCTTAGACGTTGGTCCCTTAATTTTATTTCATATCATTGTATTTATATGATCCCCTTGTTTTAATTTCGTAATTATCCACTAAAAGGCCAACCCATAAGTAAATAATATGCCTAAAACATAGAAGAGGCTCAAAAGTGCCGAGAAAGGTACAAAGAGGTTTCGGGTGCCCAGAGGGGATGAGGGCATCATGGTGTAGGAATCTTGGATGGACGTTGGTGTCTTGAGCTAAGAAAGATAAAGTAGATAACGTCAAATAAGGTCGTATAATGTAGAAGACTAGAAAGAAGAAAAGAAGAAAAATAAAAAGGCTAAAGACAATAGTCAATTACTATTTTTCTTTCATAGGAATCATATGAATGCTATTATGTTATTAGGAACTATAAATGTACCCAAGTGCATGATTATGTGTCTACATTTTTCCCTACTTTATGTTATTGAGTGAATTTTTGATAAAATAAAGAAGATAAGATATGTGTATTTGATAACCATGTAGATCAATAGTGAATGTGTGTCGAGGAGACAAGTGAAAGGGTTAAATGAATGAAATAAAGCATGTAAGCTAACGGAAAGTATCTAGACCTAGGGGTGAAGTGTATGTGTTGTGCCATGTTGTACATGTTTTTGTGCTTGATGAAGGGTTACCACTTGTTAGGTATTAAGGAAGCACTGATGCGTAATCACAACACTGTTGATTGTTTGCAACTTGATAGATTGAAATTGTCAGTGTGATTGCATAACATGGATATTTTCCCAAAGTGTGAGACTTTGCAATTAGGAAAGCTCTCCAGATGAAGGTTTGTTCCTATTCCTCTATTTTGATGCACACATTCAAATTTTAGAGGATCTACTCTAAAATCTACTCTAACTTGCAAAGGATATAGGGTTAAGAAGATTATAGGAAGTTAAACCTAATTTAACAAAGGTGATGCACCCAAAAAGAATGTTGAACACCTGCTTTACATGGAGATGGAAACCACAACTAGATTAAGGAGGATGAAAACACACCAAAAGTCAATCCACTTATGAGAATCCATTTACATTTAAACAAAAAACATTAAACATGTAATACAATAACCATACATAGATAACCAAAATTGGAATGTGATATCAGATGAAAGTAAAGAATACAACAGAGGGTTGATATCATCCACAAACATATTTTTTTATCCCCAAATTTTATATAGTACATCACAATGGCCAAGAGACACAAAATTTCATTACAATTTGAATAGGAGGTTATAACTCAACAAATTCACTTACAAACAAGAGTAGAAGGGAGGTTGCAAAGAAAAAAATCCAACATTATAACAATGCACCTCCTTGCAATATATAGGAAGAATGAGAGGAAGGAGAGAGGAAAGAAATTCAAAATCATGCTTCAACCACCCTTTAATGCATTAACATCTCTTGCAACAATGATGGATGCCACTGCAAAACCCATACCTCATTGTGATTATCTGTGTTGGAGAAGAAAGGAAGCCCGTACTTCGTCATTGTGGTAGGTGAGAAAATTGGAACATCCTCTAAAATGGAGGACTATATTTCTTCATTTTGATTAACTTAGTCTCACTTAAATTAGAATAAATATTTGTAGTTGTGTAGAGGATGTTGATATCTTTCCAAAAAGTCCTTTCTTGTGAAAATTTGATCTCTCAGTCAAATTTTATGGCCATCTGAAGATTGGGTACCATACTCTATTAATAGCGAGTGGTTGGCTATATTTATTTAGACTCTAAATGCCTTACAACCCTAGAAACAAAAAAAATTAGAAACTTTAGACCTCTTGACTTCGGAGGTTGAGTTTTGGAAGTCATTCACACTTTTCACAGGTAAATCGGTTTAAGAGTTCCGAATCTTTGAAACCCCGAAGGCAGAAATTTGGACTTCGGGTTTCACATCTGGTGTCATTCATACTTGTCGCCACTATATCCCTAAAACAAATCTTGAAAACTGGGACCTCTGAAAATCTGAAATCGAGACCTCTGAAAGTCTAAAAATTCACGTCGCATTAACCCCAAAGTCAAGTTTGTCCCTGAAACTCGAAACCTTTCAGACTTTGGCATTTTAGTATTTCAGGCTTTAGTTCTCCTTTTTGTGTTTATCTCGGCAAAAAACCCGAACCTCCAAATTCTAAAATTCAGACTTCAGAGTTGGGACTTAAAAATTCCAATTTCACAACGACGTTGACCCCGAAAGGGGAGTTGACCCCAAAAATGCAGAACCACTCAGACTTTGGAATTTCGGGATTTTTGGTCTTTTTCTTATTTTTTCCCCTGCTTGGCATCTGAAACTCTGAAATGTAAAACCTATGAATTCTAAAAATATTGAAATCGGAAGTTCTCATTTTTTCCCAACTCGACTATGATATTCCTTAAATTTCTTGCCTCCGACATCATCACCATTTCCGAGCTTGATTGACACCTGTTTGGTCAATTTTGAAATGCAAGCTCTCATGACTGAATCAATCCCTCCATTTTCTATGTGTGTAAGGTAATGTTTGTCCATTTTTCCTTAGGGTAAAAAATGGATAATAGGAATGACTTGCTAAAGAAGAGGAAAAAATTGGTAAAATATGTGGATATGAAATTATTTGATCCAAATATTTAAATGTGTATAAAAATATGAAAAACAAAAATTGTGCATGTGATTTGTGATTCACATCACGAAATAAGATTGTTGGGAGAAAATTGTAGTTTTTTGTTAGGAAAAGTATAGAAAAATCCTGAACTGCTATAGAATTGTGATTTTTCCTAGCAAGCTCACGCAAAGTGTGAGTTTTTTCAGATGATCTCACACCAAGTGCAAGTTTTTTGGGTGATCTCACACCATGAAATAAGATTGTTGGGGGCCTGGCCCAGAAATTTGTAGTGTTTTTCTCTATTCATGAATGCTTGCTTAATTTATGCACCACTGCAGATGGTGTGATACTACTTTGTTCCATGTTAGATCTAGTTTGATCCAAGTAGAAAAAGAAGATAAAATGGATCCTGATTTTTGGATGACTATCGCTCTATTGTGAATACTACTCTATAGAATATTGAAAAATGTGATGATATGAGAAAGGTTGTGTAATTTCCCCTGTAGTCATAGGCACCCAAGAAAGGTCAGGAGATCCCAGGTTCTAGTGTTTGTAGCTGGGAATTGGTTTTTGTGTTAAACTGAGGATGCAAGTTAGAATATGGGTCGTAATGTGACTATGTCTTTGTTATTTTCTTATATTGTGCAGTTCAGAACTGTGACTTTTTATTGCTAAGTGGGGTGACTAATTCACCTGATGTATGCCCCCCTCCTTTGGGGTGTATTCAATGTCACTAGGAGTATGCGACGCAAAGAGAGGAATGAATGTTAATCTAAAAATTATACCCTGTAGGGGGGAGGTAATGTGCATGTTAGAAACCAAGGAACAAGTAAAAAAAAGTGGCAAGAAACATGTATTACTAGAAAAAGTGATAAGATGCTATGGAAGTCATTGTTAAATACAAATGTTAAAACATGATAGACCACAAAAAGTGGGTTTAAAACATGGAACATCACTCACAATTTAACAAGACAATCAGGGCCGAAGTGGTCAAAATCATACAATCAATTATAATAGAAGATGGTGAAAATATCGCAAACAATGGCATATAAATTGAAGACAATGGAAAATAAATATCACAAAGTATAAGACAACCATGGTGGCAAATAGTTCATCTAAGGAAAATGTTCAACATGAATCACTCGTTTGCATGTTAGAAAGATAACAAGTATGTAAAATCAAGTCTAGATCCATGTAATAAGTAGTTTGCTAGTAAAAATAGGAAATAATATGGAACGAAATGACATCATTTGTAATGTGTCAAAAGGTAAATGCCCGAGGAGCCTCGGTGGGACTGGTAAAAGCTTACTATGGCAAGCATCATTGTTGCTTTTAAATATCTGTAGGAAGTATGCATTCACAACTAGAGACCAACTGAACGTACATTTCTATATAGAAAAGATAATGACATATTTAGTATCCGTTTAGCCTAGAAAACATAGTGTACATGTAATTATAAGCAACAAATATTAAATGTAGCCAAGTTATGCAATATGTTGTGAATAAGTGAAATTGAATGGTGTGTAATGTGAATGTCAAATGAGAATCATGCCCCCACCTCCGATCAGATGTGTATAAATAAGTGAGATGAGGTTCATTTATAAAATACCCCTAGGCAGTCAGGAATATACCATATAACAAGATTACATCATCAAGAAATGGTTTTAACATGTGCACACTAGAAAGATATGACCAGTGAAATAGAGAGTGTAAAGAGTATAAATGAATTGAGGTTTTTTTCAAATTGAGACCCTCAACAGTCGAGTATGAACCATGGAAATAGAGTGCATCATAGGGTAATGAGTGTGTTGTCTGAATAGAAGAGATAAATATGTACGATTATAAAGGGTAAGTGATGTGGTGTTCATGAAAATAGCATTATATAAACATTCAAGTGTGAACCTTAGCACAAGACTATGTCATAGGATAATGACAATAAAATTAGTGTCTCAAGTTGTTTAAGATGAAGAAGAAACACTATATGTGAATCAATAAGTGTTATAGAAGAAATGAGAGAAACTAGATAACATGAGAAAAGGGGGGAATAAGCACAATTCCCCCAAGTGTATCATTCTGAGTAAGATATTCAATAAAAGTGAAGGGAAAGGGTCCTCCACCTATTTTCTAAAGAGATAAAGGTGTGTGAGCATGCTCTAAAGGTAGTGGTGTATGAGACTGATGATGTAGATGTAATGGAAGCTAAGGTCGTGAACACCTATGTGAAGAAGAATGAGAAGGTGATGTGTACCTACCTAAAGGAGAATGAGGAGGTGATGTGCACCTGTTTGAAGGAGAATTAGGAGGTGAAAGAGGTGGATACATGCTATGTGGAGGAGATTCCATAACAATATACCTAGGTTGATGAGATGGACTAGTGGACTGATGAAGATGAGAAGCTCGTCTTTAAATAGGCAAGATAAGATCATACTTTTTCTTAGATTTTTTAGGTCTAACGGACCTAAATGCTATTTTGAGAGAAAATTCCACCTCAAGAGGAGCTAAGGGCATGGTGTAAATCATGGAACACCTTTGACAATGATTAATTTCTAATTTTGAAAGAACTTAAGACACAAGTAATGCATGGAAATAATTTCCCAAGTCACACGGAGCCAAAGAATACCTAAGAGCATGTCGTAGTTATTGACACTAGGGAAAGGAATAAAAATGACGAGAGGACTGATGGAAACTAGAAGATTCACATAACCATAGGATTTGGGAACCATATATGAAATATGAGATAGTGGAATTTTCATAGCGACATGAAGTGTAGTACAACATTCGTTTATGTGAAGAGATGGATAGATCATGGTGTTGTTAATATAATGAGATACAATAGAAGCACTGATGTGTAAGTGATCAGAAAAAAATATAGCATGATAATCTTGATCTGAAAATTCAATGAATGGAGTTGATTAGTTAGCTCTATAAACTAGAAAACAAGAGGCCTTAATGAAGGAGGGAGAACTGCATTGTATGCATGGTTTCCTGAAGAATCATCATCTTTCTTCTTATTATTAGGGAGCAGATTATTGAAGATATTTAGATTTTTATTTTCATTGACCGGTGTAGATGCCAAATTTTTAGGGAGCTCAATTGCATTATTGTCGATTAAATCTTGAATAATATGTCTTAGTTTGAAGAATTAATGAATAGAGTTTCTAATGCATTGGTGATAATCACATATTGTATTTTCATTGTAATTTCTACCTTTAGGACAAGATGGATCCATATTGAGTGGAGGAGGTAGCGTAATAAGATTACTCTCCATGTGTTGTGGTGCTAAAATATCCAGAACACAAGGCAATTTAGTGAATGTATGCTTTGAAGGCTACCATTGAAGCTTTTTAGGAGTAGAGACAAAGTTAAAAGTAACTTTTTCTTCATTTGTCTTAGTAGATGGCTTTGAAGGAGCTTTATTTTGAAACTGAGTAGAAGATGATGAAGCTTGATCATGATACTTAAGATTTACAATTGTAACAAGTTTGCTTTCGTGTAAATTTATTGTACAAAAATGTGATTAAATTAAGGAGAGGTCTAAAAGATGACACTCTATTGCAATGGATACAAAAGGATTTTATCAAAAATATCTTTCAATTCTGAATCAACGACTACATTGGTCATCCTACCTAATTTGTTCTTATATCATAATACATAGTCCGTGAGATACTCATTACATCCTTGTTTGATTTGTTTAAGTTTTGTTGGGTTTTTAAATGGTACTTTAACAAACCACAGTTAGGGGAAAGCAAGTCCCTCTTCTTTAATGGGAGAGGATCCCTTATTGAAAGAAAGCAAAAAGGCTTATTTACACAAGAACAAATTTCAAAGTATGGATTCCTAATACTTTGAAATGTTTCATGCCTGAAAGATCATCAATACGAAAGAATAGAAGAACTAAGGAGATGAGAAAGGGAGAACATCACATTAATTTTAGGAAATATAGATAACAAAGTATAACCTTATACACATTGATATAGGGAGATGCAGAATAGAATCATTCACTTTCATAACTAATATAATTCCACAGATGTAAAGTTCTAGAAATCATTTAAACAAGAACACATAGTTTCTTATCATAAACTATTAATGATTCACAAATTTTAGACAAGGAAAGAAGGAATAGCAGAGGAATAAAGGGAAAAACTTATGTATTGATTAATTTCAAATCTATTACATCTATAGAGTACTAGGTTCCAACAAACCGCTAACAATGACGTGGAGAAGCCATTAAATAGATTCAAAAAAAGTTACATTTGGTTACAAAAAACGATGAAACTGATTCAAGAAATTGACATATGAACTTCTCTAACGCATTGGAAGTTTTCATGCCTGGTGGTAAAACCAGATGTATTGAATCCAAGTATTTAACCTACTTTTACAACTTTAAAAATGGGCCATCCACGTGGAAGAGATTTGCTGAAGCAGGTCTGGGGGCGCCTTTTACATTTTATGATTTTTATAGAGATTTTGCATTTAGACATTTTGATCTGCCCATCCACTTCTAATATAGGCCCGGCACATGGCTTTACTTGAGTGGCGATGAAGTCACAGCTCAACTTTACAATTTTAACTTTTTTCAAGAAAAATCTCAAAAATCAAATTTCTCCACCGACCCGCCTTCCTGCTTTGACTTTTGATGCGAGCTCAACATTTGAATTTATCCCTTAGCATGAGTGGGGCCATGGGTCACTTTATAACTTTATGCCCTTTTGCAAAAAAAGGTAAAATTCCCTTTAGTGTCTTGAAAACCTGCCTCTATGCTTTGACCTAAAACATGGCAACGTGTCCCTTTGCGGGCATGTTCTATATTTTTGTGTTTTGAATAAGTCCCTCTATTTAGCGAAGGCTTTATGTCTGACCTAAGACACGTGGAGACTTCCCACTCTTTTGGATACTATATTTGGACCTGACATTCAGAGGTTTGCTGATTGGACACATGGAGAGATGGTGCATGTTTGGGGCCTTATTTTTGATTCTCCCCCCTGAAAGAGTGCCGAAGGGACATGTGGGGATTTCTGTTGGTTCTCCTTTCCTTAGCCAATTCAACGGCTGGTTATGCCCCTTTTGACTTCTGTGGGACCATAAACACATGGAGAGTTGGTGTTTGTTTGTAGAACAACCTTTGGCTTCAACCCTTGAAGATTCGTCGATGAGACACGTGGCGCCGTCTGCTAGCCTTAGACTTTTTAATGGCTGATTTAACTTTTGTGAGGCTCTGACCACGTGGAGGGCTAGCGATCATTTAGGGTTTGTCCCTTGGGTATCACTTTTGAATTTACACCGATGAGGCATGTGGAGGCTTCCACCGACCCTCTTATACTACTATGATTAAATGGTTAGCTCTGTCCCTTTTCTGGACCTTGGACATGTGGAGGGTTGGCGCAAGTTTAGGGTTTCTCTTTGGGTCGTGCCTTTGAAATTGCACCGATGAGACATGTGGAGGCTTCCACTAACCCTCTTATACTTAGTAGATTAAATAGTTTACTCTGTCCCTTTTCCACCCAAAAAAACAAATTGCTCCTCATGGAAAGAATAACTATAAACAATACTAGGATCGATGAGATCCACAACCATAGAAAAAGGATTTGACAATTTCATTCGAACGGAGATTTTTTTTTCAAGCATCTAGACGGGAAGACAATTTTTTTTATCAAACCATGCAGACTACAAGATTTGAAATTAATGGGGTGAGATTGCAAATGAGCACCAAATTCTTCAAAGCATGATTTATTTCTATCTCTCTGGACTTCTCACTATGCTCAAAATTCTATAAAAGGCACCAACTCAAAAAAATTGAAACTTGACTTGAAAAATGAGGGGAATTTTGAGGGTGAAAACAGCTGGATCTTTCTGGGGATGACTTGGCTAGGATAGAAGGAGGAGGAAAGATCAATAACCATGGAAAACTCTGGGAAATAAGACTAGTGTATTATCCATTGGGTAAATAGAGTCAAAGGAAAAACCAATACAGAAGACAACACACACGGAGTGGAAATAACTGAAAAAGGAAAGAAAAAAACAAAACACAGCACACAGTATGGAACATGAAAGGAAACAAGCCAAAACAAGGAAAGTATATACAAAGATAGGACATGATATTTATAGGTGAAATAAGGAGGACTTCATGAAACCTACACAATTCCAGAGATAGGCTAAGAAAAATAAGTACCATTTTGGAATAACATAGTGAAATTTAGAGGCACCTGCGAATTGAAGATGAGAAGTTAAGCGTACCAAAATATAATGGGAATTCCATGCGGCTTGAAAAGAAAAATTGAGCATAGAAGACAATCCAAATAATGATACTCCATACTAAAAATATTCAGTTCCTGTGAAGAACTAAATGTCTTCCTGACGATCCTCTTATGTGGAGTAATAGTGCCATACAAAAACTTGTACGACCGTCGACTTCCTCCATACTAATTTTTACACATCACCGAACTTTGACAACTGAATCCATGAGAAAATCCAATACTAATAGTGTCAACTCCTTGTTTTGGCAGAATGATACTAGCATATAAATGGTGATTACAATTATCATCATGGCACATCTCATGAGAAACACACAATTCTATTGAACCTTACTTGTAACCATCTTCAAGAGGAATTTGGAAAAAGGTACTAGATTTACCATTATGTGTAATTTTTGCCATGTCTCTGAAAATCATACATGTTGCTTTGGCAGAATTAGCACCTTATTCTAGAAGATCATCACTCTTAGGTACAAGACACATTACTAATTTGTCTTCATGATTAGCAAGGAACTGAAATGTTATTAGACTAAATAAATATTGATCAACAACAACATTGTTTGTATTCCAAAGGGTGAGTTGAGACATGGCTATCATAGTTGTGAAGAAAAGATTCCAGGCATGGCTCTCCATTTTCTATTTTTTTTTAAGGACTACAAAAAGGCTCATGTGTGATCATCTTATCCATAAATATAACAGGGGAGCTAGTGATCTCATTGATTTCTTCTTCTTCAGGTATAGGAACTTGTTCATATTTGAGAGAACTTAAAAAAACAAGGGTATGGTCTACAATGATCTTCATCTTAGTGCATTGAAATTATTTAGTCATAGGAGAGAGAGGAATCTTGTTCATTTTGTTATGATGAACATCTAATTCCACCAGCATAGGATCACTTTTTTTACAACCAGAACATTCAACCTTGGTACATGACATATCCTCTATAGACTTTATTTCAGGTTGAAACAAAGCCTCGAGTTGTTTGTCTTCTTCATTATTTGAAGGAATATTAAATTGACATGCATCAGGTGGAGCAGTAAGAAGACATTCATTTGTGGAATGGATATACTGTTGAGGAATGAATACCCGATCAAGAAATATTCTAGAACTTGAATGTTATCCTCTTTGTTACAAGATGTCTCAAATTCATTGAATGAGTGTTCTTCAGCTTGTTTGAATTTTTTTTGTAATGTTTGTGAAAACAATCTTGGATTTACATCTCTGTAGAAGTTATGCAGAAACTGGGCCTATTCTAAACTGACTGGAGCTTGAAAACTATTAAAAGGGAGATCTCCATCATCATCCCCATCACTGTCACTATCACTCATTGGTGATGTGGACCAAAAAGAGTTCTTAATTTTACATTCATTCTTGGGAAGGTTCATAGATCAAGAGAACGAACATGATAGAAGTTCTATCCCCAGTGTATACCGTAGAGTTTCCAGATCAAACATGGCCACTTTTTCCCTTTGTGAAATCCCCAGCGGAGTCACCAAAATTATTTTGTGTTTTGTGTTTTGACTAAGTCCCTCTATTTGGAGAAGGCTTTATGTCTGACCCGGGACAGGTGGTGGCTTCCCACTCATTTGGAGACTCTGTTTGGACCTGACCTTCGGAGGTGTACCGATTGAACATGTGGAGAACTGAACACAAAGCACGTTTGGGACCTACTTTTGGATTTTCCCCACCTTTAAAGAGCACTGAAGGGACACATGGGGATTTCCACTGGTTCTTCTTTCCTTAGCTGATTCAATGGTTGGTTCTGACCCTTTTGAGTTCTATGGAACCCTATACATATGTAGAGTTAGGGAGCTTGTTTAGGGAACCACCTTTGGCTTTGACCCTTCAAGCTGTGTTGATGAGACACGTGGCGTCATCCACTAGCTCTTTATGGAAATAAAGCCCAAATTACCAAATCACTTTGATGGCCTACCTTAGACTTTTCGATGGCCGATTTAACTTTTCGTAGGCTCTTACCATGTGGAGGGATGACGCTCATTTGGGGTTTGTCCCTTACGTCTCACTTTTGAATTTGTGCTGATGAGGAACGTGGACGCTTCTGCCGACCCTCTTATACTTAGTCGATTAAACAGCTAGCTTTTTCCCTTTTTCAAACCTTGGACATGTGGAGGGCTGGATCTTGGCTAGGCACAAGTTCATTTGGGTCTCTCTTTGGGTCATGCCTTTGAAATTTAAAATATGAGACACGTGGAGGCTTCTTCCTACCCTCTTATACTTAGTTGATTAAACAGCTAGCTCTATCCCTTTTCCACACAAAAAAACAAATTACTCATCATGGAAAGAAGAAATGTAAACAATACTAGGATCGATGTGATCGACGGCCATAGAAAATGGATTTGAGTATTTCATTCGAATAGAAGAAATAATTTTCAAGCATCTAGATGTGAAGACCGAAATTTTATCAAACCATGCGGACTACAAGATTTTAAATTAACAGGGTGAGATTGCAAATGAGCACCAAATTCTTTAAAGCACATATTTTTTCTATCTCTCCAGACTTCTCACTCTGCTCAAACATCTCTCAAAGGCACCAACTCAAAATTTTTGAAACTTCACTTGAATAATGAGGGGAATTTTGAGGGTGAAAAAAAGTTTAGCATATGATATTTTAGAATCAAGATTCATTGAAAAGTGAGCAATAAAAGTATTGGCTAAGTGCATAAAATATATTACTAAATTAATAGGTAGATCATAGAACCAACTCATAGAATAGTCTTGGAGACTATGATGAAAGAGCTTCTCTAGTAGAGTAT
Source organism: Taxus chinensis (assembly GCA_019776745.2). Taxonomy (NCBI): domain Eukaryota; kingdom Viridiplantae; phylum Streptophyta; class Pinopsida; order Cupressales; family Taxaceae; genus Taxus; species Taxus chinensis. The sequence continues at coordinate 652,721,885 of CM034152.1, forward strand.
GATCATCTACATAATGTAGACATGCTACAAGGAAATAATTAATATTCTCTTAAGGATCCTCATGGCCATTGAATATGGGGATCTTAGGACTATAAAGGAGTAAGGTTGAATCAAGAGATGGAGATGCACGAGTGGTGGGTATTTGAATATGATGAGTTTGAGTCTCCAAACCCTGATATAAAGACGTTAAATCATGAGTCTTTAAAGAGGAGATAGTTTCTGCAATAGAATCATTAGGTTGAGTGATGGGAGTGGTATTAGTGGGAAGGGAAACATGAACATGAAGGTGTTGAGTGGATACCATGACACCCAATGAAGATCCTATAAGAGATGCAGAGGCACCACCGTGAGATTTTCTAGCTATTATTAGAGTATGAAGAATATGTAGAAGATGTGTAGGATTATCACGTAAATTTTGGAAAAAATTAGTAAGCTTTTCTAATTTTTCTTGATCAAAATTGGTAACCTAATAATAGAAATGCTCACTATCAGATGTTTTAAGGTCTTTAAGAGGAACATTTTGAGCATTGGAAAAAGCATTATCAGATTAACCCATTGATTTAGAAACCCTACATGTAGATGGAGGAAGCTCTAGATGCTCAAAAGATCCAAAATGACCAATATACATGACATTCATAAGAAGGGTGACTTGAATGAAGGGTTCATGAAACAATTTTAAAAATATAGAATTAATGATAAACCCTTAGGATATTGTAGAGTCACGTGTAATAAATAAATGCTAAATAACAAATATGACATAGTCAATAAGAATAGTATATTTAAAACCCTAAGTGCAAGAGAGGGAATAAAATACTTACCTAATTTGATAATAAATCCCAGAGTATCATGGACTGGAAAAATGACAAACATGAGGAATATATTGTTGTAACCACACTTAGAAAAATGCATACCTATCGGAATATGCTATACTAGGGTGCCTAGGTGCTAGAGACACTTATTTGGTGCCTGTGACTGCGTAAAATATCAAAAATTTGTTTTAATTGTGTCACAAGGTTATCTTTAACCTTCAATGTTGATCTCTTGTATGTTGCAATATGTCAAAATAAGTCTCATGTAACCTACTAAACAAATTATCTCCCTTAAATCCCTAAAATACTTCAAATCATAAAATTAAGAAGATGAACATGGGTAGTCACATTGACTGTGGTGGTCACCTAAGAGAGTGACCTTACAACACAGGACTTCACTATATTTCATAATTCATATAGTTCTTATGTGTGTGTGTGTGTGTGTGTGCAATAAATGCACACTAGGAGGCCCTTGTGCAAGTGCATGTGATAGAAGGGAATAACTATATGTACAAATGTAAATAAATGTGTGGATGGAATAGAATGCAATTCCCCTTCCTATAAAGTGTATGTATAATATGCAATCCCTTGTCCCTTGAGTGAGTGGTAGATGGAATCATTGTTACTTTATAATTTATTTAAATTAAGTCTTAGGTGGTGATAGTAGATGATTAGAGTTGGCCCCTTAATTTGATCACATAGAATTGTATTATAAGATCCCCTTATGTGAATTTTGTAATAACCACTAAAAGTATAACAAAAAAGAAAGCAAGATTCCTAAAAGATAAAAGAGGCCCAAAAGGGGCGAGAAAGATACAAAGAGGTTAGGGGCACCCATAGGTGGTGAGGGTATCTAGACACTAGTGTCCTTGTTGGATGTTGTTGTCTAGAGCCAAGAAAGATAAAGCAATGAAGGTTAGACTAGGGAGTAGGGTGTAAAATACTAGAAAGAAGACAAGAAGGAAAGTATGAAGCTCAAATACATTAGTTAATTACTAGTTTTGGCGATTAGGAATCATATGAATCCAAGCATGTGATTAGGACCTAGAAATGTACCCAGGTCCATGATTTTGTGTCTACAAGTACTTATCAAGAATTAAAGGATGCATGAACACGAGGCATGCACATAATATAAAGAATATGGACTAGAGTAAAGGATACACGATGGAGACTCAAATTTGTAAAAAGAAAGGCTGTGTGGGGATTGCACGAGCATTACGCAAGAGAGAGAAGTCCTAAGGAGAAAAACTTGGTGACAAAAGACTACAACATACTATTTGATGGATGTGTTGTTATTTATGTGAAAAAATGGGGCTTGAAGTTATTGAATGTCCTAGAGCATACAAAGTATAAGGCCAACATAGTAGAATAAGGTATGTTGAAAATGCACGATAAAATAAGGTCTATGCACTAGAAAAAAAGAAGATCTTAAAATAGAGACAACTTCTAAAGATAAAAAAGGTGGAGTAATTATAGAATAAGTTACAATTTTTCACACATGATGCAAAAAATAAATACCAAGGGAAATACTTTCCCAGTAGAGGTTGATAATGTGAGCACTGAAAACCTCATTAAAAAGGAGATGGTAAAAAACTAATTGTTGGCATGAAGGAGGTGCCCCAAACCTTACAAATTTACCTAGCTAGTATAAGATTTTGAGGGCATAATGTGTGATTAATATGAAGTAGAAATGAAGATTTGGAGATTCATTGATCAAGTGTTGTGAGAAATCCTATTGATGGATACATGTCATGTCCTTCTTTAGATACCATAACTATATGACATGGGAATTCTATATTATCGTAGAGCCAACACAGTGAAGGTTTGGAAGGACATGAAGATATTTCATCTATCCCTATTGAGATAAGAAGGAACATATTAGTAAAAGTACATGGTGGTGTGTAGGAGAAATGAAAGCTGAGATGAAGTGAGTGAGTAATTTAGAGGCTCATGAAAAAACATAGCAAAGGTTGGCTTATAAGTTGAGAAATGAGTGAAGGGACAATATGGAATCACTTGAGAATGTGTGAAAAGTGTGGCATAATAAGATAAGAAATGTAACAGAGTTAATTTAATCCTAATTGAAGTGTGTGACAATATTGCAGAAGGAGAGGAAATGATTGTGAATTTATAAGATCACATAATAGAGAGACAATTGATGTCAAAGCTATAAGCCTTCTACTGTGAATGCCAATAAGTGTATAATTTCATATTTATGGGAACATGAGATAAATTTAATGCATGAAGGAGGAAATATAGTTGAAGAAATGAAAATAGTGTGCAATAGGATGCACAAGGATAATGAATCTGGATGAATGAAAAGAACACATCAGATAACATGTGAGAAAAGAGGCTCCGAGATGAGTTAGGATATGCAAAGGTGAAGATATTGGAAATAGTAATAGTACCAATAGAGATAAAATTTAAGAATCCAAAGAAATTATAAAAGTGTGTGTGAAAAGAATCATGCTATGTAATGAGATATAGGAAGGTCATGATAAACGAATTTTTCAAGGTTGTGTAAAAGAAGAGAAGTCCACGAGAAAAAGGAGATGTGATAAAATTATGAACATACAATAGGGGGATGTGAAAGTTTCGCTATGAAAAATAAAAAAGGAATGGGGGATCAATAGATAATGTGAATGATTAACCCTAGAGGAAGTTGATGGGTTTATAATATTAAGCGGGAAACCGCCTATTCTATAACCCTACCAAAGACTATATGTATTCAGCTTATAGCTTATATTAAAATAAATGCATGATAGATGAAAAATAATCTCATATTTAAGAGTGGATCATGACCACTATATAACAAGGTAATATCATTAGATATTGGTTACACATGTTGATCATAAAATTTATGCGAACTATATCAAAGATTCGATAGAGAAACAGTTGGAGTGTTGTGTGATAGTTTATTACCAATAAATATAATTTATTTTCAATGGGTTTTTTACCTTCCAATGGTTTCCCAAATATATCTTGTGCCAATTTTTTCATTCGATTTCAATTTTATGTTATTTACATACTTTAATCTGTAATATTATTTATCTATTAAATTTACTAAATTTACTAACATGGTATTAGAGTTTGTGTTTATGCATGTACAAGATAAATTTGTATTGTCTTGATTTACATGAGTGAAGAGACTTGAATATTTTCAAATCTGCAAAAGCCTAGCCTACTTCATGGCTTTCTTTATTTATTAGGTTGAAAAATCATGTTCCCAAAAAACATAAGTTGAATTTGAATTATCTGAAGTGTCAAATCATTTCAACTACATTAGAACCTACTAGTTCGTGTGTTTCTAGTCTCCACAACCATGTTTGTGTGTCGAACTATTATTCTAGCCATATGCGGACTTCCTTTATGTTTAATAGACATTGACAACAATTTCTAAGTCCTTAGTGGATTTTCTACTATTATTTGATTTTTTCACATTTGTTGTAGCCATTGTGTGACTTATTTCAGAGTTCATGAATTTTTAGTTTTGTTTGGTATCTCTCAAGTCTTCTACATATTTCTTGACATGCACAACATTATTTCTTTATTTTGTCACCTTTCACCTGCTTGTTGCATGGGTTATTTTTCTTGTGATGACATTTTCTTTTACAAGGACTATTATGTTCCAAATTTTTCTCTTCTGTTATGCAGACTTTTTGTATTTTGTAACTCTCTTTTGTGTTGCACAAACTCTTTTCTCAATGGCCTAAAAGCTTCTTCATGTATTTTCTCCTTGTGCATTTTATTGTAGACATTAAAATGACGTTTTACATTCTTCATGGTTTGTACTAAAGGTCTAGATATGTGTACAAACATTCCTTTCTTCCACATACTTTTATTGTCTTGCAAATTTTATTTTTGTTCTTTGTCCTTTGGTTGTATTTTCCACAAAACCCTAAAAAATTATGGAAGACTAGTTGAGTGTATCATGGCCTATCAATTTTTTTTGAAAGATTGTATCTTTTTTATTAGTACCTTGCAGAATAGTGTGACTTGTTATTTATGTTCTATATTAATCCATATTTTAGTTAGAGCTTTGTTTGGGTGTTTTTATCAAGTTACAAGCTATTTTAATTTATTTTTTATCTCCTCTAGTTTGTTTCCTTTTTACCTCAAATCTTTGTAACTTCTGAAACCCGCACTTAACACTCTTTTGATCAAAAATTTCTAACTTTTACTTTAAAATGGATAGCTTATAGTTTTTCATGGATAAATATTTTCTTTTAAATGTGAGTAATTAGAATATTTGGATAATTAGGCTGAATGTTATCCTTATGGATGAACATATCTGATATTTAGTTCGTAGTGTTGAGAAGAAATAACTTAGAGACCAAATAGTGCCCTGAAAACTTAAGTATTATCTTTCAAAAATTCTAAAATGATATGTTTGTCTTATTAAACACTTTTAAAGATGAGTTCTTGTTGTATATTGGACATATGGAATCTCCACCTGATGCATGGGATCAATTTCAAACTATGCATGAGGGTATTTGCCTCTTAAGGATAATTAAGTTAATCATAGAATTTTGTATAAACCATATGAAAGATGATGAAAAGTATTTGTTGTTAATTAATGGATTATGAAAGATGATGAAAAGGTTGTTAATTAATGGATAAAAGTAAGGATATTAAATATAATTTATATGGATGTAATTGTGAATTATATCATGATAAGTTCCTTTAATTTATTATTCAAATTAACATTCATGAAAACTATAGAAATTTCAACTCTATTCTAAATTATAAATATCAAATGAAAATGATTTACTGGATTTAGACACATTGTCTTTTCTTCTTATTTAAGAAGATATTATTATGAATAAATTTTATTCTAAAGAGAATGACTCTCAAAGTTAGAAGTCTTCAAAAAATCATATTAACAATAATATAAATCATCGATCAAAATTTATCCCCAAGTTTAAACCTAAGAACAATTGGAATAATCAAAAGTTTAAGGTTAATTTTTATTTCAATTGTAACAAATTTGGTAAATTTTGTCATAAAACATCTGATTGTCATGCTAACAATTCTCATAAAAATCATATTAATAATAACAACATCCATGAAAATAAAAATAATAAATAATCAGAGTCATACTAATAATCAATCAAATAATGTTGAGCAATCTATTTATCTTTATACTAACCTTTTAGTCTCCAATGACAATGAATAGATCCTAGATAGTGGTGCATCTAGAAACATGACATTTATGCACAAATATTATTCATGATGTTGTTAAGTGTCATGAAAATATTTATCTGAGACATAACTCTATCATCAAGTCCAAATGTTGTGGCAATGATCAGTTAACAAATGAAATCATTAACAATGTGTTATGTGTTCCTAACTTAAAGAAGCACCTTTTATTTGGTTATCAACTAACTAAAGTGACTGTAAATTTTTGTTATTACAATATTAATGGTATGTTAATAATAAGCTTGGTAAACTAATTGTTGTCGGTTTATAAAATAATGGATTTACATTTTTGATGGAACTATTATTGAATGTTGTGTTATAAAATAATGGATTTACTTCTTGTAATGTTATTTAATTTTATCATGAAAGACTTAGGAAAGTAAAATTTAAGTGGTTTCCTACATGTAGTAGCAAAATCACACACTTTAGACATTATTTAGTCTTGATATCATACTACTAGTCATATAGTTTTTGAGTCAAGAAAGTACTAACTAACCCCCATCATTTTTCCCGTTTTACTTTGATTTATTTCATCATTGTCGACCCCCCATACACACTTGTCCAGTCTATTTTTTTAATCATTTTATATATTTTTAGCCTTGACTGGGGCATCCATGTTTATACTAGGGTTCTTGCATTTGCCCTGGTCCCAATCGGGGCAACCTGATATTCTTTGCACTTTCGGCTCTTTTTGAGAACTTTCTAGTTGTTTGGAAATTTTATATTTCTTGTGATCAGCCTTTTCAGGGTTAATTACAACATTAGAAAAAGAGAATCATATAAATATAGAGTAATGAAACCATAATGAGGGACCAATCACTAGTCATTACTATCATCACCTAAGGTTACATCAATCAAATTATCCATTTTCATTAATCTAGCTTCATCACAAGGCACAAGGGTGGTTCATTTGCATCACATAAGCATAGGAGGGAAGTTTAGTCTATTCCATCCACCATTCTATTAGGTTTTCTAAACATAGTTACTTCTTGTTACTTTCACAAAGTATGACTGACACAAGAGCACCTTGGGAATGATTGCACACACTTGCAAATATAAATGCATCATCTCTGAGATGTAGTGCAGCACTCAGTTAGTAAGTCCATGATTGTGGTAGCTGAGGTCAGTCCAACCGTTTCATATGCATCTTTCTTTTTTATAGTTTTATGCTTGTATTGGGGTTTTATAGGTCTTATCATCATCATTGATTATCAATGACGTATAGCACAATGAATAAAAGTTAGTGCGACTAGTGGCAAAGGCTTTAGATAGTATAACGACCCTGTAAATCTAGTTTTCAGACATCCTACAAAGACCAGGGCACCTAAAACATAAATTGGGGCATCCACAAGTGCCCTGATACTCTCTTAGGCACACAAGTCCACTCAAATTTCTTTGGTTTGTAAGTTTCTGGACCTTGTCATAGTCATTTCCTCATACTGATTCTCCAGTCATCTCTATGACACAGTCAATCAAGTTCACCAAATCATCTAAGCTCCTTTCAATCCTTCTTTGCACATTACGGTTTATATTTTCATTAGCCTAGTTTCTTGAGTCAATTTTCATATTTACTTAGTTGTTATTTACATCATTTTAGTACTTTTATTTAATTCTATTCCTAGTTAGATCAACTTTCATTATACAACATTTTAGTTAATCACTACCTTAACCTTATTATTGGTATTCCCAGGAAAAAATATGATCATGAATCTTGTGAAAGTTTCTTCCGTGGTAAGAAAAATGCAGAACCATTTCATAAGAACCATGAGTTTGATTCCACTTTCTCTCTTAAGTTAGTTCATAGTGAGGTCATAGGTCCTTTGGAAGTACATTATAATTGTGGTGCTTTATATATTAGTTTTATTGATGATTTCTCAGGAATGACTTGGTCTTATTACATGTAGGAAAATTTTTGATGCCTTAGATAAGTTTTAAGAGTTAAAATCCCTTGTTGAAAACATGGATAATCTAAAAAATAAAATACTAAGAACTTATAATGTGGGTTAGTATGTTAATAATAATTTTGATGAGTTTTGTGTATCTAGTGTAATATAAAGGGAGTAAAGAACTCTCTATTTTCTTCTTCACAATGGAATATCTGAATGGAAAATTTGACCCATCATAGAAATGAATAGGAATATGATTCATGCTTCTAATATGCCTAATTTTGTATGCGCTGAAGCAACAAAGATTGTTTTTCATATCCTTACTGGAGTTCCAAAAAAATATTTACATCAAACCACACCTCATGAAGTATGGATTAAGAAAAAAATGATATATATTATTTAAGGTATTTTGTAGTCATGCGTTCCTTCTCATTCCTAGAGTTAAAAGACACAACAACTATGCTACTTCCTACCCTAGTATTTGTTTTTGGTATGACACAAAAAAAGGTATTAATAGTTTATGATGTAGTTAAGCATGTGATTCCTATTGGTGAGAGCATGAAGAATACAAAAACTACATTATCTTAGCACAAAACGGTAAAGGAAAATATCCCTCCTCTTCCAAAAAAAAATATCAAATATATATCGATTGAAGCTCTTGAGTTTATTCTCCCTATCAAGGAGGTTTCTAATGGGTGGAAGACAATTAGCCAAAATAAAATATTCAATGGCAAGAATATTGCTTCTCCCACCTAGTTTGGATGTGCAACTATTGTTTTGTTGTTGAATCACTATTTTTTTATTTTTTTTATTTTGTTTTACGGGAAAACTGTTTTTGCTATTGGGATTTCATGTCAAATCTTGATTTTGATCTTTTTTGTTTTGGTAAAATTGTAAAATATGACTTTTGAGTCTCTTAGTACAAGGGTATATTCCCTTTCAAAAAACTATTTACCAATAATAATAAAAATTTAATCATGTGACTATAAAATGGTAATGTTCATGTTCTTGAGAAACATTTTTGTAAATATGTCTCTCTTCCCTCGGATGATTTTCTTAAGTCTAAAACTGATTGTTTTTTATGATAATCCTTGCTTATACAATATTGAAACTTATTTACATAACAATAATCATCCTTATAATGATATGATGGATGTATACATTAAGGTGGAGTGTTTTTATTCCTCATCTCATTCTATTATTCCTAAATCAGCCAAAAAAAAGGTTTTAAAGTCTCAACCTTATGAAATATGACCCACAGTCAGCATTATTATCATGCATTGTCAACTATTTATGATGTTGAACCTCAATATTTAGAAGAATCCATCTAGATGAAAGATGGGTTGTAGCTATGGAAGATTAATAAAATTCTCTAATCAAGAATCAAACTAGGGATTTATTCCCTCTTCCTCCTAACATAAGCATTGTAAGTTCTACATGGTTGGATAAAATAAAATATAACTTTATTGCTTAGTTTGATAAATTCAAGGCTACATTAGTTTCTAGAAGGTTTACTCAAAAAATTTGTTTGGATTATGTTGACACCTTTACTCATGTTTGCTCTAAAGGAGTGTAGGAAAAAGACCTGGAAGGAATTCACGTGCATCGAATAATTTCAATTCACCAAAGTGTAGGAGTTGCGAGATTAAAACAAGCAAGCTTTGTAAATCAATGTGCATGCATATAAGAACTCAAGATTTGAAAAGTGGAGTGGAATGGAAGCCTTAGCTTAGCTTGTATTGGCTTATCATAGATCAAAAGAGATGGTGTACATATAGGGGAGTGAATGTGTAACTCCTGTGTAAGAGAAGATTCCTCCATAATGGAGAAGAGAAGTTACTTTCCCAAATGGGAATGTAACTCATATGACACACTTACACATATGACAGATTCTGTAATTAGAGAATCTGTCATAACTAAGATGACACCTAGATCCATGTCCACCTAAGTGAGATGACTCACCTGGTGAGGTGGAATAACACTAAATAAGTGAATAAATATACCACATACACCAACACCCCCCATTCATTGTAGCTTAGGATGAGGCGGCAAGTCAGAAATGAGAAATGGGTCTCGGCACAAAGCCTGATGAGGCACCCATGTACAAGAAGAAGTCCGAAGCAGTGAAGGAAAACCTAGTAGGAAAGACATCCACCACAAGAGAACAACACACTCTCTAATCTAAGAAAGATGCCAAATATGGGTCTCAGCCATAGACGACCCTGAAAGGGTACCCATGTACAAAGAGAAAATCTTTCAAAAAGAAGAAGAATAGAGAAGAAGAGGGAGACAAGAGGAATGTAGAATATTCCATAGACAGATCTGAACTCTGCACCTCTAGGAGATCTCCCAGAAGAATGTCGATGATGAGATCCTCAACCTCTATACTGAAGAAGAGCCACCCATAACGAACTATGTGCCTACCCTTAGGAAGGACAAAAATGACGTGTTGAAAGTCTGCCCACTCCACAAAGGAAACTGAAGGCAGCAACATGAAGAACTCTGAGTCTGGTGCATGGAAGTGTGACATAGGTCTAACAATTGAGTGCCAAGGAACCGAAGGTAATGCCACGTGCGTAGAACTGTCAGAGTGAAGAGGAACACCCGCAAAAAGGATGTCCAAGTGATGTGAAGGGAACAAAAAATCCTCAACAATAGAAAAGGGATCCACAGCTAAGGGTGGATCAATGAAGGTCCCTGGAAATGTGGAAGTGACATGATTCCCAGAAGGGGCACTTCCAACAATAGAGATGATGAACTCCTTTGAAACACCTGTAGATGGATGAGGTACCTGTAGTGCATCACAAGTGGACTCTGTGAAAAGACGACTAAGGTTAGGCAGATACTCGTCCCAATGAGGGGGCTCAACAAATAGAAGAGTGATGTCAGATATGTATGACTCATCCAATGAAGGTAGAGGAGTGAAGTGAGCCTCACACACTGGAAGTGGAAAGGAGGCTGGTGTAATGATGATATCAGACTGAGTAGGAGACTGCTTGATATCTAATGAGATGTGGGAAGTGTCAACACTCTCTTGAATAGTGAGAGAAAGAGGAGAAGAGTCCTCTATAGCACTCTCAACATTAGAACTGCATGCATAATCCTCGTCATCAGAAGTAGAACCAAGTGAGCCTGTGTCAGTCGAACTGTCATCACACAAAGAAGAGGAGACAAATGAATCAGTAGTAGGAATGAAAACTGCAGTATCTGAAGGGTCTCTATAGAAGGACTGAAGAATGCTCCAGACATGGTGAGGTGCATCTGAGTCTACCACGTGAAACCAGAGAGAACGAGAGAAGTGGCGGTGGCTATAAGGTGATCCTACGATGCTCATGTCTTGAAAGGGCACTCTCCATGATGAAAAATGCAAGATGCACAAAAGTAGGACGTCGGACTTGGCCGATAATGCATCTGTGTGTGTAGGCCCAAGAGTACAAGCAACCCCCCAAGAATGTGGCACTTTATAAAAGTAGTGTGTTTAAAAAAATAATAATCCCATCATGTAATGTGTGAAAAATCATGTAATTTTGACCAAGGAAGCGCTTAGAAATGATCAGCGAGTCAAAAGTTATCACATTAAAATGATTCCCGCAACTAATGGAAAAATACACTAGATGCTGCAAACGCATTAAAAAAGTGCACGAAACGGGTGCAAAGGGTATCCTGTGGGTAATCGTTGGAAATGGCACAAAATTTTAGGTAGAGTTTGTTTTGACTGCGAGGGGGGATTAGCCTCTTGCCAACCCCGGACCTCACCCTCCGTCTTTGACACTTGTAGGAGGGGATTAAATTACAAGCCAAAAATAGCCTTATAAATTAATACATGCCAAGAAATGAAATGTTTTTTATTTAACCACCTTAAAAAATTAAAAAAGGAGGTCGAGGGTCCCACGTTTAGAAGAGTGGACAACAAAAGAATGCCACGTCCCACTTCTACTTGGTGTAACCGTTGTTTTGCAGCTGTGCTGACCAGAATGCATGTGGGAGGTGCTTGCCACGTTCTTGGATGGGCATCAAAGGTTGAGGCCTTGCAAAAGACCATGCCAATCCATCGACCTGAAGTGCAGTGCTATGTCAGAGTCAACCAAGCATGGGGAGAGAGTAGGTGGAAGTTGTTTGGATGTTCCAGGCTACCGAGCTATCCCAATGTGTGCAGGTCGATTTAGGAGGAAGGAATCAATGCAGATGCCATTTGAAGGGAACTTGAGCCACGTGCACAGGGCTGTAGGTAGGTTATAATGTCTAAGAAGAGAACCACGAGCACCGGGGGGGATGAACCAGTACAAGTGGAAGTTAGGAACAACAAGTCATGTCCTAAGAAACTCAATGAAGAACAATGCACAGCAAAAAGATGTAGAACATAGCACAACAACTAATGTGAGGTAGAGGAGCTCCAAATGTGGAATCCAATCACGAGAAAACAACGAACAATGAGTAGCGATGGGTCGAGCTCCAAACAGTAGCGGGAGGAAAATAATCCAAATGCAGGCTGAACAGAGGAGAGCAAGGAAAAAATGAGTCTAATACACCAAACAATGAGCAAGGCATGTGTAATTTTCCAAGGTGAGTTGTTGTGCAGAGCTTCCTGAGTAAATTGGGCTCATGGACATGCAGAAGCCAATACCAAACCGACTAGTCTAACAGACTTAACAATCGAGCAATACCACAAAGCAAGGGTCGAGCACAAGTCGAGAATGCTAAAAACGGTGCAGGTTGAGTCATCACTGAAGGGACGAGTCACCAGAAAATATGATCAATCCAACACCACAAACTGACGATGAAGAGAGATGCACGAGTCATTTAGGTAGACCATGAAGTAGCAAGGCAAGGTAGCAAGATGAAATTTGCTAAGTTGAGTTGACACTAATGGAACACATGTCCACGCCAAAACAAAAATGAATAGGTGGTCTAGTTCAAGAGCCAACAAAACCGATGATCCTCCATCGAGAAAACCGGGTTGCTGCAACTTGAGACTGCAATAGACCCCAAAACACACATGCAAGGGCTAGAAAACAAGTGAACTTCAAAAACCTGAAAAATACATCCACAGAATCTCAAAATATGCAAGTAGAGCACATGCAAAAAGCGAGAGCTAGCACAAGCAACTACACAGTGGAGCAACAATGGTGAGCAACGTGATTCCAGTCCCCACGCTATGATACCATGAAGAAGTTTAGGACAAATACCTGGGAGGAATTCACGTGCATCGAATAGTTTCACTTCACCAAAGTGTAGGAGTTGCGAGATTAAAGCAAGCAAGCTTTGTAAAGTAATGTGCATGCATATGAGAGCTCAAGATTCGAAAAGTGGAGAGGAATGGAAGCCTTAGGTTAGCTTGTATTGGCTTATCATAGATCAAAAGAGATGGTGTACATATGGGGGAGTGAATGTGTAACTCTCGTGTAAGAGAATAATCCTCCATAATGGAGAAGAGGAGTTACTTTTGCAAATGGGAACGTAACTCCTTTGACACACTTACACATATGACAGATTCTGTCAGAGAATCTATCATAACTAAGATGACACCTAGATCCATGTCCACCTAAGTGAGATGACTCACCTGGTGAGGTGGAATAACACTAAATAAGTGAATAAATATACCACCTACACCAACATGCTCATGTTTCTAAAATGAGCAATATTAGAAATATTCTACTTTTACATTCTCAAAATGGGTGGGAGATTCACCAAATGGATGTTAAAAATAAATTTATGAATAGGGATATGAAAGAAGAAATTTATCTGCATCAACGTAAAGGTTTATAAGAACCTAGAAATGAACTATGTATGTGTAAACATAAGAAATATTTTTTATGGTCTTAAAAAAACTTAAAGAGCTTGGTATGCTAAGAGAAATAGTTTCTTTCATGAGCTTGATTTCTCTAACTTTTTTTTAATAATTATTTATTTTTCAAGTATGAAAATAGTCATGTTATCATTTTTGACTTATATGTTGACAATATCTTGGTTAATAGTAGTGATAAGAATTTAATTCTTAGAATCAAAGAAAGTTAAGAAAACATTTTGAAATAAATGACTTAGGACTACTAAATCAATTTCTAAGCATGATTATTTGTCAAAATCACAAATATATTGTTGCATCAAAAACACAATATTCTCATAACATTATTAAAATATTTGATATGATTGATTGTAAGTATGTCTCTTTTCCTAAGGAATCTAGTGTTAAATTAAATCCATAACCTTCTTGTGATAAATTTTATACTATTTTATATAGACACCTAGTTAGTATTTTGATTATTTAACTATCATTGATCTTGATATATCCGATGCAGTTTGAATTGTTTATAGATACATTCGAGATCATTATGGGCACCATTTTAAAATTTTAAAAAAAGATCTTATAACATATATCATGGGTACAATTAGTTATGGTTTGTGTTATTATTCTTATGATAATGCATGTTTATTTGGTTATTGTGATTTTAATCATGCTAATGATATCATGGATAAAAAATGTAGTTCTGGATATGTTAGGTGTAATAACTTAGAGTATGAAAAAGAAAATAACAATATATATCTTGTATATTGAAATAGAGTATACAAGTTTTATGGAAGTAGAAAAAGAATCCACGTGACTCAAAATACTATTAAAATATATTCATATGCGTGTTAAAGGATGCACTCTACTTCTTTGTGAAATATATTTTTTAATTTATCTTGCAAAAAATCTAGTCCAACATCAAAGAACCAAACATATTTAAATCAATATGCACTTCATATGGGAAAAAGTTCTCAATGGTGATATAAATCTCAAGTTTTGTTTCACTGAAGAGTGGGTTGAAATATTTTTTACCAAGCCCTTAGGTGATACAAAGTTATGCAAATTTTGTGCTATATTAGGCATTTAAAATATTAGATCTTATGATCATGTGGATATTATTTATCTTCACCTTTGAATAAGCTATGAATACATTGTGTAGCTTTTATGATTATGTGAATAACATTGATCTTCACCTTGAATCATATAATTTTTGGCATTTCATATCTTCCATTGAGGGAGAAATAAGAATTGAGCATATTGCATGATTTTCTGTGCAATTCCATATCTTAATTGCTTGAGTGTGTCAAAATGGATACTCCCTAGATTATTTTTGTTTTGTTAATAAGTAAGTTGTCATGTATATGAAGTTTAATTCTAATGCATAGTGAAGCATTAGATATGAAAAGTTTATAAACTCTATATTATTATGTATTACTTAATTGTTAATTACATTATCTTGAGAATTCATAATGATCCTTGATATTGTGGATTTTATAGAATCCATGGAGAAAGCCATTTCAACCATAACAAAAAAATATACTATTGTTTCTCTAAAACCCATAATGTGGTTACAATTGGTTGTTTGCATGCTAGCTCTAAATCACTTATTGTTTTATGGATTGTAATTTCTTTTTTACCAAAATATGATTTGTAATGTGTTATTTAGAGAAAAAACATGACTATGATAACAATAAAAGTTTCAGTTTCTCTCCTTAACATTAATAATGAGTGTTAGGTTTATAATATTAAGTACGAAATTGCTTATATTTGAGAAGCCTACCAAAGACTATATTATTTTTTTGGCTTTATAGCTATATTTAAAAATAAAACCATGATAAAACCACCAAAGTGAGTTCACCTTTACGAGTGGATCATGCCCAAACCCCTTGTCTATACACAGTGAACATTAAGATACTGTTACACATGTTATTTAAATATATGCGTAGCCATATGAGCAGTTGGTAGAGAATTACTTGAGTGCAACCTGAAATTTATTCTCATAAAGTAAGTAATTTTCATTGTATTAATTACCTTCCCAGATTGGTCCAATATATATTAATGTCATTGTGGCTCATATTTAATTTCAGTTTTTTACATTTGTAATATGCAATTAAACTGTTAATCTTGTTTATAAAATACTCACTTGATTTAAAACATAATCTTCAGCATTTATGTTTCTGGAATAGGACACTGATATCTGGGAAGGTAAAACCCATAGGAAGTTTTTACTTGAAGTACTAAATAGTGAAACTTCAGTTGTTGCCCATCCATCCGAAAGAACGCACCAAAGAGCGGAGAGGCCGATGTAATCTCAGGGAAGATAACTAAGAGGAAACATAAGGTGGATGAGAAGAAGGTTGCAAATGAAAATCACTAGAGGAAGAGAGAAAAATTAAGTAGACGTTCCATGAGGAGATGTCCCAAACAAAAATTCGTAAAGTTAGAGGAAAATACTAAGAGAATGATGATTAGCTTGGGTCCAAACTGAAAACCGTGAAGGAGATAGATGCACAAGAAAAGAGGAGGTGTGTAAGGGAGGTGTGTAAGTAAATTGCAAATTGTAAGTGCACCGAGGATAATCCAAAACAATGGAGAGTCGTAACATGAAGAGAGAAAATGAAACATACGAGGAACTGCATAAAATAGAGTGCATAGCGGAATCCTGTAAA
This sequence comes from Taxus chinensis, assembly GCA_019776745.2. Taxonomy (NCBI): domain Eukaryota; kingdom Viridiplantae; phylum Streptophyta; class Pinopsida; order Cupressales; family Taxaceae; genus Taxus; species Taxus chinensis. The sequence continues at coordinate 652,738,233 of CM034152.1, forward strand.
TTAAGGAAGCCTGGCAGAGTAAGTTTTAGGAGAAGAAATGCTACACAAAACAATAATCATAAAGAGCAGTCGCAATGAAAAGGTAACAACAGAATAGGAAGAATAGAGAATAAGAGAAGACCTGGAGCAGAGTAGTACGTGTATAAGGAGTGCAAGAAAACGAGAAGTCTTGGAATGAAGTGGGCATGAGAAGAGAAAACCCCCAAAAGATTAGGTGGAGGACGACAACTAGAGTCCAATAAAGACTTGTATGGGGTTAATATGAGAGTGAGTAAAGAATCACAGAGATCAAAAGCGAATATTCAACTTAAATGTGGTATAAGGTCAATGCTGAGATCTTCTCATGAAGGTAAGTGGGTACAGCATCGATAAGTACCACGACGGGGAAATAGACAAAATACTAGAAAAGATGTGAAGACGAATAAAATCCGCCAACTAGTATTGTAGATAAAGAGCTCGAGACAATTACTTAATAAAAAAGTGTTCTACCCTAAAGACTCAGTTACCTTTCTACTACAGGTGGATATTCATTACCCCTAGCAAATGTTTTGATAATAGGAATAATCCCAGGTGTAAGATCATCCTGCTAAAGATTCTTAAGTTAGGTGCATGTAAGACTTGGAGGCAACGTGAAGTAAAAGTGAAGGGACAAGCAGTTTTTGTGGCTGGAGAAAATAGTACAGAGAATGCTTCAATGTTGGCACATCGCGTGAAGTGCACACGCATCGGAAAGATTACTGGCCCATGAAAACAATGTTCGCATACAACAAACAGAGTTGATGCATGGCGATCAAAATAGTATGCGAAATTTTGAAGTATCAGTTTTACAAAAGAA